>JARSSU010030751.1:0-38070 GCA_029619165.1 Eurosta solidaginis | reverse complement strand
CCTCAACTTTTTTAAACCTCCCTTGTTGCAGTCGACGGACTGTCCTTCCGCTCGCCGTTAACACGATAACTTGAGCAAACAAATCGATATATCTTTACTAACTCAGTTCACGTATCTTATCTGAACTCACGTGTATATTGGCGTACAAAATGGCAGAATCCGACTATAACCACGCCACTTTTTCTATCATCGAAAATTACTAAAAATGAAAAAGAAATGCCATAATA
Organism: Eurosta solidaginis; assembly: GCA_029619165.1. Lineage (NCBI taxonomy): Eukaryota > Metazoa > Arthropoda > Insecta > Diptera > Tephritidae > Eurosta > Eurosta solidaginis. The sequence goes on along the minus strand of JARSSU010030751.1, from coordinate 37,843 downwards.
ATAGTAGCAAATACGAAACGAGAGGATGAAACAGGTAATGGATTGGTTATGTGACGCAAAATATAACTTAAAAAACACTGTGTAAAATGGTGTGACACCTACAAGCATTATAGTAGAGACAAATGAATAAAGTTTTGCAGGCGAAATCAAAGCCCTTGGAATTTGGAAGGATATACGATTCGTGGTATTAACATATATAATAAATTAGCGGTAGCCGACAGATCTGGGTCACCCTGGTCCACATTTGTCGCTATCTCGAAACGCCTCGCACATATACAATCTACCACCACTCCCTTTAAAAACACTCATTGGTACTTTAATTTGTGATACCATGACTCGTACAAACAAATTCTAGAGTCACCCTGTCCACCTTTATGGGCGATATCTCGAAAAGGCGTCCACCTCTATGAACTAAGCCACTCCCTATAAATTACTTATTAACAGCTTTCTTTGATATTCATATCGTACAAAAAACAAAATTCTAGAGTCACCCCTGGTCCCCTTTATGGCGATATCTTGAAAAGGCGTCCTCCTATAAACTTTAGGCACTCCCTTTTAAATACTTATTAAACTTTTCATTTTATATCAATAATTCTACAAACGCATCTAAAGTCACACCCTGGTCCCACGATTATGTTGATAATCCCTACATCTTTCATTTGATACCATACTGTGACAAACAACTTCTAGAGTCAGCCCCGGTCCACCTTTATGGCGATATCTCGAAAAGGCGTCACCTAGAGATACTTAGGCCACTCCCTTTAAAATGACTCATTAACATCTACACCTGTCATGTGATATTCACATACGTACAAACAAATCTAGAGTCGCACCCTGGCCACTTTATGGCGTTATCGTCGAAAGGCGTCACCTATAGAACTTAGGCCCAACATCCTTTTTAAAATACTCATTAACCACTTTCGTTGATACCCATAGCATACAAGACATTCTATGAGTCTGTCCACCTTTATGTGCGATATCTGAAAAGTGGTCCTCCTATAGAACTTAGGCCCCACTCCCTTTTAAAATACTCAGTACACTTTCATTTGCTACACATACGTACAAACAAATTCTAGAGTCACCCTGGTACCACTTTTATGGCAGTTATCTCGCAAAAGGCGTCCAGCTATGAGAACTAGGCCAGCATCCCTTTAAAATACTAATTAACCACTTGCAGTTGGATACCCATATCCTACAAAACATTCTAGAGTCACCCCTGGTCCACCTTGTATGGCGATATCTTGAAAAGGTGTCCTCCTATAGAACTTACGCCCAACACCTTTGTACAGATCGATTAAACACTTTCATTGATACCGAGTTCGTACAAACAATTCTAGAGTCAGCAGGTCCACCTGTTATGGCGATATCCCTAATGGCGTCATCTATAGAACTATGCCCACGCCCTCTAAAATACTCATTTAATACCTTCCATTTGATACACATGTCATACAAATACATTCCAGAGTTACCCTAGATTCATTTTACTACGAGGTGATTTTCCCTATTTTGTCTCCATTGCTCTCAACTGAGTATGTAATGTTCGGTTACACCCGAACTTAGCCTTCCTTACTTGTTCATATTCATCTTACAGATGGCTAAACTCTGATGTCGTCTTTATTTATGAGTGTTAGATGTCATGGCTGTGCGCATCACTGAGTTTGTTATAAATTTCTTTTTCTGGTTAATTTTTTGCTCAAAAATGGGGTTTCATTGAAATTATGAACACGTACAAACTTACACAAAATTGCAATTTAATGAAATTTTTTCTTATTTTTTTTTATAAAAGCACATTCTGTTGTTTAAAGGAATCTGTTACTTATATATGTATATACATAGGTACTTACTCGCATACCCACATAAATACCTAACGGATACAATCAATTCAGATTAGTGGAGTAGGCAAAGTTAACATAGATTCACTAAAGTTTGATTACGAGTAGTTGGTACGGTGATGATTGTGGGAACTTTTAATGACATCCGTTGTATACGTCACTACGTTAGTATGTTTATATCTGGTTATGAGTGACATACGAAAACCTTATAGTGAGTCGTGAGCTCGAGAATTCAAATATTCATCATCGCATAAACTTCAAAATATATCGCTTAAAACAACCAGATACTTGCCCTTCCTTCTGAGTACACCGAATGGTATCGCAGGTTTTGGCTGGATGCGCGCGGACTAGAAAAGCACCAGCTTTCAGAAGGATAAACCTTTGAGTGCGGGAAAGTTATGAGTAAGCAGAACTCAATGGCGGTCCAAGGTCAACAGCTGCTGTTGGCAGTTTAAAACATCTTGAACTTATCAGCTAAGTAACCCTAAACTACGAATCGAAATTGGAGTGTCCTCAATCAGCAGCCAGGGGAGGAGGGGCGTGAGACTCTAAAAGCGTTGTGGCAAGGTGCCGGAGAAATCGCATGATGGAGATTCGTCGGATAAACCTTCATCGTGCTAGAGGCCGCTCCTCTGCAAAAGTTTTACTCCGTAGTGAACAAAACCAAGTGAAAATTGGCTCGTCCAGTAGCTGGATAAATATAAAATGAAAGTGCAAAATGAATCGCAGATGAATCAACTCAGAAGGGCATGGTTGTAAGCTTGAGGAACTTCTATCCGGAATACCTGTGGCGAAAGCTGTGCTACATTTTTGGATTTAAGCCTTCTCTGGCTTCAAATAATGCCTCTCATTATTATTGCGTAGTCAAATATACGAGCGATGAGGAAAAGCTCCTTGGTAGCGGAGTGGACGTTTTGACCTCAGAGCTTTCAGTAGGTAGCCCTTCAACAAGTTCAAGTAGAGTAAACTACACTTCATGGCAAAGAAAAACCTCTGCGGCAACAACAACAACAACAAGGAGAGAAATATGGCATGCATGTGTAGGTTTCTTCGAAAATGTGGAATTGTGTAATGAGGCCGCGAAACTCAGAAAGATCCCCTCAAACTATTCTGCTTCATTAGGATACCTTAAATATGTAAATTGGAGCTGGCAGATGATGAATCCCTTAGTAGGACTTATTAATACTAATTTAATAATAATGAACTTCGGTTAGTTAGGCCAGCACTCAAACCCTATAGCACAGCAGTTATATTAGATTAGATAAATGAGATTAGATTAGATAAGATTAGAAAAGAATAGATTATAATATATTTGACTAGATTCAGTTAGATTAGATTAGATTAGATTAGGTTGGATTAGATTTGATTAGATTAGATTATATTACATCAGATCAGATTAGATCAGATTAGATTAGATTAGATTACATTATATTATATTAGATTAGATTAGAATATATTTTATTAGATTAGATTAGATTAAATTAGATTAGATTAAATTAGATTAGATTAGATTAGATTTGGTTAGATTAGATTAGAAGAGATTATATTAGATTAGATTAGATTAGATTAGATTTGATTTGATTAGATTAGATTAGATTAGATTAAATAATGCCAAAAGTTTTTACAGGTTGCCATTTGTTAGGAATTAAAAACGTATATTTTTTTATGAAAACTAATAGGGTTGCCACCTAACCGTAATTATATATATCCGTGTTTGCATATAGTAAAACTGTAAAGTTTTTGAAAGCTGTAAAGTTTTAGAGGCAAAGTTAAGTTACCCACCTATGCTTGTTCATGCAGGTCTTTTATATATATTGGTTTGGTGATATAAGGTCAGCGACTGTTTTAAATAGTCATAAGATCAATTAGTTTTATGGCCTCTTTAGATTGATTTTATGGCATTTAGGAAAATTCCGCTGGGCCTTATGACGATTTGGTTGCTGTCATTTGAGGACACATCGCATGCAGGACATACATTACGTATGTTGGGGTAATTCTGGACAAGTAAGAGTTCAATCTGTTACAGTATCCAAAACGAAGTTGGGCCAGGGCGACTCGTGCCTCCTGATGTAGTTTGCTTCTTCTCCTGCAAGAGTAGGATATTGTATACTGATAACAGGGTTTACCGGGCGCGTGCCTGCAAAAACCTTTACTCATTATGTGTGGGTTTCGCCTAGGATCTAATTATGCTTGTCTGGATCAAACGGCTATGTGGCAGGTGCCGGATCTCATCATAGTGCTTATGAAGATTTTCCCTTAACCTCCGTAAAGGCGGGACTATATCAAACCGTTTTTTGATAGAGAGTCCTAGCTCGTGACAGTTTAGCAAAACTGCCGTTTCGGCAATTTAATATTAAGCTCTTTAGCCTTACTATGTAGATAGTGTTTGGGGTCATAAAGAGACATCCCGTGGCGTGGTACGCTGTTTCATCGAATCCGTTTCATGACACCAATCCCAAGAATCCATTATCCCAAATTCCGCACTTTTTTAATGGTCTGCACTTAAACAGAATAAAACAAGTAAGGACGGGACTACCCAAGCGATTTTAAGATAAATATAAAATAAAAAATATAGGCAGGTACTTTGTGTTAGGATGCAAAGTTTCACGCTTTTTGTGGTCTGCATGAAATACCTATGACCAGGAATCACTTATCTCAACGGTATATGATGTCAACGTAAGCATTTGGTGAAGTTTGAAGCTTTTAGCTATTAAAATGGTGTAGAAATTGCGAACAATCGGTTGTAGGGGACATATGCGCTATATTCGACCGATCTCTTCGATTTTTTCAGACAACAATATATGCTATATACGTAAGCATTTGATGAAATTTGAAGCTTCTAGCTGTAAAAATGGGGCAGAAATTACGAAAAGTTTCTTATCTAAACAATCGATTGTGGGGAAAATATACTATATCTACGACCGATCTCATCCATTTTTCAGACAACACTACGTGCAATATAAGAAAGCATATGGTGAAGTTTGAAGCTTCGATCTGCTAAATTCAGGAATATATGACAAAAAAACCTCTTTTCTTAAAAATGGGTTGTATGGGGATATATGCTATAATGGTCCAATCCGGCCGGTTCCGACAGATGTCTAATCGGACACCTAAATATACCCGCTCACCAAATTTATCAAAATATATCTCAAAAATTCAGGAACTAGTTTGCATACAAACAGACAGACCGACAGACGAACTTGGCTAAATCAACTTAATATACCATTTCATTTTTATGAAAGGTATAAATATAGTGAAAATAATAACTTACTATAAGTTTACTAGTTACTAACATATTAATACGTGAAGACGCCAAGCAATATTAATTGTCCTTATGACCATTTCAGAAAAGCTGAATGGTCATAATGTCAATACCATTTAAATTGGTACCATTTAAAATTGGTATGATCATTACTTCATTTGACGTGGTCATATGGTCAACTGACGCTATGGCCGTTGATTTTATGTCACCCCTGCAGGAAAGTTTAACGCATACTTACCCAAATATCTAACGCTCAACGTGAAGGTCCACTGTTTAAATTTTCTTCAATATTGGTAAATTTCTCACTTTACAACTTCCTTGAATGTGAATGCATTGCTTTTTGTTTAATGTCTATTTCAACCATGTAATTCAGCTTATCTGCAAATTGATCGCAGTGTTTTCACAAATCTCTATGTTGACGTAAAAATGTGCAACCGAAATGCAATTCTACATACTAATATACAATAAAATCTTGATTATATTCCTCATAACCACCTACAATTGCACAACAAGAAAAAAAGTTTTGATTTTGTATATAAAAATTGTTTGATAACAAAAAAAACAAGTAAGGAAGGCTAATTTCGGGTGTAACCGAACATTACATACTCAGTTGAGAGCTATGGAGACAAAATAACGGAAAATCACCATGTAGGAAAATGAACCTAGGCTAACCCTGCAATGTGTTTTTATGACATGTGTATCAAATGGAATGTATTAAAGAGTATTTTAAGAGAGAGTGGGCCATAGTTGTATAGGTGGACGCCATTTAGGGATATCGCCATAATGGTGGACCAGGGCTGACTCTAGAATTTGTTTGTACGATATGGGTATCAAATGAAAGGTTTTAATGATTATTTTAAAAGGGAGTGGGCCTTAGTTCTATGGGTGGATGCCTTTTCGAGATATCGCCAAAGGTCGAGTAGAATTTGTTTGTACAATATGGGTATCAAACGAACGGTGTTAATGAGTATTTTAAAAGAGAGTGGGCCTTAGTTCTATGGGTGGATGCCTTTTCGAGATATCGCCATAAAGTTGGACCAGGGGTGACTCTAGAATGTGTATGACCGATATGGGTATCAAATTGAAGATATTAATGGGGGTTTTAAAAGGGAGTGGTGGTACTTGTATATGTGAAGGCATTTTCGAGATATCGACAAAATGTGGACCAGGGTGACCCATACTCATCTGTCGGGTACCGCTAATTTATTTATATATGTAATACCACGAATAGTATTCCTGCAAGATTCCAAGGGCTTTTGATTCCGCCCTGCAGAACTTTTTCATTTTCTTCTACTTAATATGGTATGTGTCACACCCATTTTACAAAGTTTTTTTCTAAAGTTATATTTTGCGTCAATAAACCAATCCAATTACCATGTTTCATCCCTTTTTTCGTATTTGGTATAGAATTATGGCATTTTTTTCATTTTTCGTAATTTTCGTTACCGAAAAAGTATGCGTGGTCATAGTGGGATTTCGGTCATTTTTTATACCAATTCAAAGTGAGTTCAGATAATACGTGAACTGCGTTTAGTAAAGATATAACGATTTTTGTTCAAGTTAGCCGAGCGGAAGGACAGACGGCCGACTGTGTATAAAAACTGGGCGTGGCTTCAACCGATTTCGCCCTTTTTCACAGAAAAGAGTTATCGTCTTAGAATCTAAGCTCCTACCAAATTTTACAAGGATAGGTAAATTTTTGTTCGACTTATGGCATTAAAAGTATCCTAGACAAATTAAATGAAAAAGGGTGGAGCCACGCCCATTTTGAAATTTTCTTTTATTTTCGTATTTTGTTGCATCATATCATTACTGGAGTTGAATGTTGAGATAATTTACTTATATACTGTAAAGATATTACCTTTTTTTTAATATGACTTAAAACAATTTTTTTTTATAAGTGGGCGTGGTCGGTATTCGATTTTGCTAATTTTTATTAAGCATACATATAGTAATATGAGTAACGTTCCTGCTAAATTTCATCATGATATCTTAAACGACTGCCAAATTTTACTAATTTTCTATTCTGCGTCATAAGGTTAAATCACCTACCAAGTTTCATCGCTTTATCCGTCTTTGGTAAAGAATTATCGCACTTTTTCGATTCTTCGAAATTTTCGATATGGAAAAAGTGGGCGTGGTTATATTCCGATATCGTTCATTTTAAATAGCGGTCTGAGATGAGTACCCAGGAACCTACATACCAAATTTCATCAAGATACCTCAAAATTTACTCAAGTTATCGTGTTAACGGACGGACGGACGGACATGGCTCAATCAAATTTTTTTTCGATACTGATGATTTTGATATATGGAAGTCTATATCTTTTCGATTCCTTTATACCTGTACAACAAACCGTTATCCAATCAAAGTTAATATACTCTGTGAGCTCTGCTCAACTGAGTATAAAAAAACCGAATATGCTATTGTTTCAAATCTGAAAAGGAACAAATGGAACATCAAAAGTCCTAAAAACAAAAGGCTATAACTACAAAAAAAACTCAGCTTCTAGGCTGATGTTGGCAAGCAGAATAAATTCAATTGTGATTGTTCCTTATGCAGCAGCCACAACGCTTTTAGTCCGCAACCACCGCAACAAACAATTGATAAAGCAACAACCAAAGGCGATTGAAGAGCAGCAGCAGCAACCATTTAACCACCAACAATGACAGTAGTCATTGCAAGAGATATGTACGTTTGTTTGTTTGTCTATATATTAAACGATAGAAATAGAAGCTCGAGTGTTGGTAAAATTTTTCAGGTGTAAAAATTGAAATGTTCACTTAACGTTCACCATAATCTGGCGGCTGAAACAATGCACACGAATGTGCTCTATTGGCATGCGAATTACTGAATGTGGTCGAAGAAAATTTCTTCTGAAATATAATAATCCACACCAATGCCAAATGTAATCGCCAAGCATACAAAGACGCCACCAATAGGCCACAACCGCAGCTTGAATCTCAGCTTGTTGTTACATGAGCACTCATAGATGACCATCACAATTCAGGTGCTTCTAGCATTACAAACAAGTAAGCAGCAATAACCTCAACAAAGTTCCAAGCTTGCAAGACAATCGTAACCGCCTGGCGGTGGTCCAACTGCTATCAGTGTAAATCAAAAGCAGCGCAAGTGCAAGCGCAGGCGGCGAGCGCAGCTGAAATGAAGTGTTTTTATTCCGGCATTTTCGTTCTATAGTGATTTTCACAATTATATCACCACTCATTTTGTAGTGCTTTGATGATTTCACGATTCCAAATTCGAGGCGACATAAAAGTTGGATTTTTGGATTAAGTTTATTGGCGTTGATATCATGACTATATAGCTTACACATATAATAACAGATCTAGAAAAGGCAACTCGGTAAAACCCCTCTCTATCGCATGGCCTTCCTGTGCGCGTGGGCAGAAAGGAGACAAATTACTACCTCAAAAACGACTATTTTAAATCGCTCTACGAAGTTTTCACTAAACCCATCCAAAAACGTCCCGAAAAGAGCTCTAAAATTGGCCTCTGAAGCTCAGGTAAACTTTAGGTGGGACAACTAGAGCTGAATGCAGGATCAACGAGAGAATTTCAACTCATACCCGCAAGGTCTGCCACCCGAAATACCTGTTCCTAAGTTAGGAAGAGGGTAGTTGTACTGTGGACGGGACTGGTTCGGTAAAAACGATGAACCAAATATCCATTTTGGTCGCTTCACCAGTGAACCAAATGATCTCTACTGCTATGCGCGATTTCAAAGGGCATCCTGGATGTGGTAACTAGTACCAGCTAGCGCATCTCTTATTTTCTAGTAGACGGAGAGCCTGCTGGGAAACCGAACCATTCCAGCAACTGCAAGAAAGGGGCGCCACATTTGCAGAATTCTTAGAGGCATTCCCCAATGATCGCTTCGATCAGTAACGTCGGAGGAAGAGGTGATAGTAAACCAGCACCGAGCGGCAAGTCCTAGAGAAATTTGGGGAAGAAAGCTTTAGTGGGCTAGGGATGGGAATACTTTTCCGAAAAAGAGACCCCATGTGGGGATAGATGACGTTAAACTGTGAACAGGTGGACTACATCAGTCAGGGAGTTTCCTAGTAGGAGTAGTCCTTATACTGGACCCAAGGATAGGCAGTATAGACGGAAAATGTTCAGTATTACGGATGGGCAAATATATACTGTTAATGACCGATGAGACGAAAAGTTTCTAAGTGCTAGTAAAAATGAGATTTAAGCTATTATTTTATACCATGTTACACCAGTCGGTCTCGAGTGAGGCTAATGTAATCAGTTAGTTGTTTTAGCATATCATCGAATGGCGATGGGCCGGGCCGCCTTCTGCTATCTTGAGTGAAATCACCAATGGAACAAGGCGAGAAGGTATCGGTGCCGATGCCAATGCATACCTCTGTATCTGGGTGAGCTCGAATATCAAAACGAGATGAGGGCCTTATTAATGTTTATTGAAGAGGGACTCTTTATAGGTATCAGGGGTTATGACCAGATTTTTCTTAATAATAGATAGGAGGCCTTGGATATCACCTTGGCAAGTAGGGAAATGGTAAATCTTACTTCCGATTATGGGTTCTTCACGAGTACTACTTTTCTGGTCAACAACATATTCAATTCTATTAAAATGAAAGACGTCCTGGCAAAATAACCTTTAGAAACTGCGATAGACGCTACCCAATGAAAACTTACGGGAGGATGGGTTAGTCCTTAGTGGTAGCCTTTAAAAGGGAGTCTTGGGGCTTACAAGTAAGAAATAACGATAGCCAAGAGGTGTTCGGCCCTTTAAAACTATTTGCGAATCACTTGCACCGATTGGTTAAAATGGGGTTGCATGCCATAGTCTTGGAAGATTGTCGAAGTTACCTTCAATCCCAACTCCTGATGAAAATCTCACGTACCACCTCTCAGACCTGATTACCCGTAGGTTTATGCTGTACATGTCAATAAAGTTGGTGCTCTTATTATGAAAAGCAGTATATTTTACAACATTGTTGCTTATTTAGTTTTAATACGTGTTTTAGTATTTTGTTATTTGCAACAACTTTCACAAGTCGCAACAAAAAATGTCTTTTTTGGTTTTTCGTTTACTGCTGGCCTTTTGACGGCGGATAAGAAAATGTGTCTTTGTTGTCGCCATACGAAATACTAAACTAAACTGGGGGCAGTAAATATAGGAAATAGAAAATCACCTGTAGGTGTTTTCAGTTTTTTTTCTGTTTTAGTCATTGCTTTTGTAACGGTTAACAAAATGGCAAGGAAATGTAAATCTCTGCAGTCCTGTTGCACAATCACCTACAATTGAAGTTATACAAATAAAATTTAAGACCTCTTTCATTTGGTTGCGTTTGATGAGTAGCATTTCTGTATTTCTGAAAGAAGTTGGAGGCGGGTAGAATGCACTTGATCAGACTGCGCGATACTCTAGGAATTTAAAAGCACGGAGCCAAAAACGGATATAGTTGGGTTAAGCCAGGAAGTATGGCATTGCAGTGATCAGCAATAGCCGACGCTGATTGAGAGTCGCGCGAGAACCATGTTTGAGCTACCGGTTTATCCAAATGCATTGCAGGGCTTCCACCGGAGTGTATCAATATTATATATTCAGCGAAGACTTTGAACTCTCGTCTGCTGTTTATTGCGAAATTTAAGATACACGGTTTTTGGGAGCTCGCTTTCAAGCCTTCAAAAGCAATTTTAAGAACGATCGTGGAAGTTCTCCAGGATTTAATACCTTTCAAATTGCTTTCATTGCCGCTCGAACCATAGCTACAATAATATTGGGTACCAGCTCAAAGAAAATCTAGCAAGCAACTTGGCTGTCATCTGGTCAAAACGACCCCAAACAAAAATATTACTCAATGATTAATATATGGCTACGTGATCCATGACAGACATAATTCCAGGGAATGCTTTTTCACCATAGAAAAGGGAAAGGTGAAAAGTCTTTTTCTGTGGAACGTTAAAGCCATAAAAAATTTCAAACAAAAATTTATTCAAATGTATAGATTTTCTTTAACATCATTGTTCCACATACCATTATTTCCTCCTTGTTCTCTTAGAGCAGTCTTTGAGCTTACGATGTAAATGCTCGAATAGGAATTTTGCCCCACGGAAAGGCAAAAAGATGGGAGCGAGAGAAGATCTTGATTTTCCGGCTCATCGAAACAGTAACGAAAGTTATAAGATTTTAAGAACGACCTGCAGAGTGTACTTTTCTTTGCTGATTGCTAAGGAGCATTCCATAAATTGGAAGATATCGTCAGACTAAGAAGAAGTAAGAATGGTAATATTCCCTTAGACAAATAAGTTTTGGCAGGTAAATTATGCACTCATCACCCGTCAATCTGTTCAAACATTGACATAAAAAAATTGACGCGAATTACACCCGAAGAGACTAAGACCAAACTATTTCCCAATTCGCGTCATAGTCCTTTTTTAATTTTTCCCCTTGCTTCTCGAAATTTTCACTTGCATTCGAGAATAAATCGATAAATTTCAATGTGGTCATACAAACCCGCTCTCAACATGTTCGGGCTTGTACCTTAATAGTGCTTGTTACTGGAATGTACCGGATCTATATCCGACAAAGGGTCATCAACATCGATAACTTCGGAGCTGAAGCCAGGAAATATGATAGGACATATGAAAGTAATAAGAAAATACATAGGAAATACCACGCGTGGCTCTTAATCCCTATGTGATATGGAATAAAAAGCCTGAAGATACATCAAAAGCATCCACATACAAAATTAGGCTAAAAAGTCATGCACAGTAGATCTGCACAAAGGTCACAGTGCTTCCAGGCTTAATAATAATAATAATAATAACACCCCCAAAATCTTCGGAGAGTGTTTAGATGATTTGATGTCGCTGATGCTCTCTTCCATGATGCCTTTTTTACGCATTGCCAAATCTCTTTTCACACTCGCGCAGATTTTGAAATTTACGCTTAAATTGGAATTATTAAAAATTATCAAGGCGACAATCTCTGGTTTTAAGTTACACTGATAGTAATTTCTTACGGCCCTCTTCAATATATTCGCCTCCTGTACTAAATAGATGCTTATAACACAATCTAATTCATCAAGTTATAAAAAGAATTTCCATCGTGTGGTAGAACGGCGTCCACTGTAGCAAATCTCAGTTTCCATGAAATCAACAGACCAGTGCCATAAATATAGTAGTTAATTGGAGAATAGAAAGAACGATTCTTTCAGCCACCGCATTTTCCTTTATTATTTTACAACCAAGCTTAGAGTTTGTCCTTGTTATCATTTCCCTAAATATCGGACTAGAATGAATGTAATTAGGTTATGCTTTTTAGAATACAATCCTATTACTCATATTGCACATACATATATATGTACATATAATACAAGTACCATTACTCATTATATCATTCGATTGTACGTTACCTCTAAACCTTTCAAACAACATCCCAGCGGCATTGTTATGTCACTTAAACTCACACCAGAAAAATACCTTCTAAAATAACTCACCAATCATTGCGAAACAAAAGACTTTAAGTAACGAACCTCATTTGCTCAATTAAATACTAACAGACATTTCCTTGCGTACCAAATGTCACATGCTTATCAGTCGCATATAGAAAACGTACAACATTTATACAAATATACTAAGTAGTATGTAGTACACATAAAACATATGTAAGTATGAATGTAGGAACTAACTTGCCACATGCCACATGCCAAATGCCACTAACTTGCATAAAAGGCAACCTAAAACTTGTCACATTAACACATGCAACCAAATTACAACGATCACACGTTGTACAACAACAATTGTTACAAGTAAAATTTTTTAGAATGGAAGCCCACAGCAGAGGTTGTACACACAAACATATAAACATCCAGAGTTTGTATGTTGGTATGCATACGAATATTTTTGGATTTGTTTTAAGGTGACTGAGGCGGCTAAAGTTGAGTAAGATTTTGTGGCCATTTTTGGCAAGTGTCGGGCGAAAAACATGCCAAACAGCCTAATTGTGTTGCCATAACGTGAATATAAAAACAACATAATATACAAAATAATACACGTACATATGTATTAAGAGGAACAATAAATTTATAGGCCGACGTTCATGCAAGAAAAGGAGCTTAACACTGACTGCGTATTAGAAGGAGCATATTTGTTGTAAATAAACGTATATAAGCACTTGTTTATATACAGTCACCCATGCTTAAAATGTTACGATGTGTTTTTTTTAGTTTCTAATTCTTATTTAAAATTACATAATTTTCATCTAAGTAGAAGAAATAATATTCACAATTCGATTTCACTTTTTATCTGAGTATGCTCGTAATTGGTTAGAGCCCCGCAACCTATCAACTGAGTTCAACTGTCAACGACTGTGATACCACTGGCTTGTATATGTAGGAAATGGAACATACCATACCCAGACAAAGCAGGACAACTCCAAAGAAAGACCGGAACACTTTAAACTCTTCTTTATCCCTACAGCTCCGACAGAAATCATTTGTTGAGACTCGTTTGCGTTTGCCGTGTATTCTTATATACCGTGACAAGTATATACCCTATTCAAGGGACCTAGCGACATAATTAAAATTAGCTATGAACCTTTGTCTGGACACCTTGTACGTGGGTTACATTGTTCATATGCAGAGCTGGGTAAATTCAATTCCATTACATTGCCCATTACATTCGTCAGTAATTGGAAAAAGTAATCAATTCCTTTCCTCCACAACAAAGGAACTGATTACATTTAATTGCTCTAAAAAAAATACCAAAAGTAAATTCGTTTTTTTGAGGCTCGAGTACAAAAAATTTTTTGTTTGTAATTGAACAAAAAAATACTTTGCGCAATTGTAATTTCTTTCTCAGTACTTTCGAAAGGAATTGCAAATGTAATTGAAAATTTTCCAATTACATTACAAGGAATGGAAAAATTACTTTCGAATTTCCCATTCCATTCCTCAAAGGAATTGCGAAAGTAATTGAAAAACTACAAGTTAGTTTGTGTATAGGAACTTACTCCGGTTGATGTGGGTGACTTTTCTGGTCACACTTTTCATTATTTCATCAGATTTTTCTTATGAGTGGTAACTGAAAGCATTTGGAAACACCAGTGAATATAAAATCATTATCCTCTTAAAGTTCCCAGCTAAGTAAGGGCATCTCCTTTCCTTCCTCTGCTATCAAAAGGTGGTGGCTATAGGAAAGCAGCATACTTTTTAATTTTCTTTGATACATTCAGCTGGCATAACGTAAACACCATCAATGTTCCGGAAAACTTTTTTCTCGTATTCTTGATCTTTTTATCCATCCATAGTTGCCTGCTCTGAACAATATTTTAATGAACAATATTAGAGCAGATAATGACAAGTCGTCCGTATAAAACCTCAGGAGCGTTTGAAGTGAAGTGTAACTAAGGTATAGCGGCACCAGGTGCTACTACATTTGTCAATGCCAAATGCTTTTTTATATTTAAAAAGTTTGCGTAAAAATTATGCATCGTTTCGCTTCCTTGTTTAGTGGTCAGATGTTCTTCTGTGCTTATTGATTTTAAGTCGAGATATTTGCATTTCCACTTCCTCACAGTACGATGTTTGTCCTGTTACCAGGTCCAAGGACTATGTTAGACAGTTTATCATCTCTCTCGCTTTGGCAATGAGGCGTTACGCAAAACTTGTGAGTTTTTAGGTATTGGTATCCCCATTATTCCTATCATACCTGCGTTAAAATATATATGTACATCAAAGGCACGTGTGTTTATGACTAAACTCCTGCTAAAAAACTGGACCCATTTTAATGAATATTTTTTTATATGTTCAACTAGAATTTTGGTTGCTTTAGATCCGCAGCTTGGTCCCGTTTTCTTTCTTATTTTCCCGGGAAATTAACCAGGGGCCGACATATTTTTAACAAAATTAATTAATAGAGCGATTTCCTTGTAATTTCCTTCCGGCGTTTTTGACAATTTTTCCAGACAACAATGCTTGCCACATTGTTTAAACAAGTAACAATTGGCGAAAATCCTTTTACTGAAAAATCGGTTGTATGGGGCACGAAAATATACTCGCTCTCTTAATTTCAAGATATCACAAAAATTGAGGCACTAGTTTGCGTTCAAACAGACAGACAGATAGCAATGGTTCCTTATCCTGATCATTTCAGAATGCTTATTTGTTTGTTTTTCTCTTCTCTTTTAAGGACTTACAATTCCCGAGAACCACATCGAACTTAATATACCATTTAATTTTCATGAAAAGTACAAAAAGGAAAAACAAATATTTGAATAGATTTTGCATTATTTCAAAAGGGAGTAGGAAGAAGCGTCGAATGGCAGAATGAAGAGGCCACGTTCGGCGGAAGGCGGAAAGTCTGCTTTCAAGGATCTGAAAGGACCTAGCCCCAGAGCCGCTAAGCAGGGCAGCCGCATAGACAAGATAAGTAGGTCTAAAGCTGTAGGACAGGTGGCCCCAATAGCGAGAGAGCAGCTACCTCGAAAGCTGCAAGTCAGAGGAAGGAAATCAAAAGTGGCGAAGTGCCAACTAGGGAAGTAGGAGATAAGCCAAAGGGAGATAATGGTAAGACTCCGGCCTTTCCCGAGAAGATAAATGATGTGGCAAAGTAGTCACAGACCTTGGCACTGATTTATCGTAGGAATCCTTCCGGACAGATGACTACTGCAAGGTAGAGATCTGTAGAAGGATAGCTCATTAACTTAATGCTTAAGATGATACGGAAACAACCACGTAAGGCCCTGGTGTGAAGATGATAGCGTCCGCGACCTTGCTGAGCCTGTAGAAAGTGATGCCAAACCTCCAAAGCCAAGGTACTAACGCGAAGTTCGAGGTGGTGGATAAAGCGCAAATCCCCACGGCACCAAAAGTTAAAGTATGGATACCATGCGTGATGAAGTCGAAGGATACACTGCGACTTCTGCAGAATCAAAATCCAAATATACCGACATAGGATTGGATATTGGAATCTATACGTTGATTTCCATTGTGCTGCAATATCACCATGCTCAGCGCTATGATTCTAACTCACCTGATATTTGTTTAAAAATTAATTAAAAGATTCTGTAAAGTCCTTATCTAACCCGAAAAATACAATCCATCCATTTATCCATCGCCTTTGGCGATACAACTCTGGTGACTCGAAGACATGCGTGAGCGGTTTAAGCCGGCAATTTTGAATGCCGCTGAGGGAGAAAGCTACCTAACGCACATTTCCAAGCCTGAGAAACCGGCTAACCAAGGTGAATTATAACAACAAATATCACTCCGTTCGCCAGTAGCGAAGACATTGGAAACCTTCCTGCTACGTCAGTTTAGTACGAATCTTCGCCTAGCCATTCATCAGCATGGCTTCCGCAAAATACATAGCACTACCAGCACTGTCAAATGCTTTTGACACAGTCAACCACGGTACTATACTCCAAGATATAGAAGATTCACCCTTTCCCCTTTGTATAAAAAGATAAACTGCAAATTATCTGAACCTAGCCGACCAAATCCACGGTCACTGTTTTGCGACGTGGAACAATGGACGTTCCCGTCGATGTGTTGCGCTACCGATTGTCAGCCGTTAAAATATCTTAGGAGTAACATTCGGTCACACTCTCACCTTTAAGATGTATGCTATCGAAGTTGTATCTAAAGTACAAAGCCGCAACAAAATCCTAAATTCGCTTGCCAGTAGCACTTGGGAAAAGATGAAGAAACGTTGCTAGCCACGTACAAAGCAATTGGCTGGCCAGTCAACAGCAAATCTAAACTACGATGATACAATCTTACCATAACCTTCCTCATATGTGACGAGAAGAAATGAATAGCAAGTCATTGAAGGCAGTGCTTGTGTTTTAAAATCATTTTCTTATGGTCCAAAAAGTTACTATGGCCTCATAAAATCACCGCTTGAATCGCAAAAATATTTTTTACACAAAAAAATTTTCAATTACTTTTGCAATTCTTTGAGGAATGGGAAATTGTCAATTACTTTTGGGATTCCTTGTAATGTAATTGGAAAATTTTCAATTACATTTGCAATTCCTTACGAAAGTACTAGGGTAGAAATTACATTTGTGCTATTTTTTTTTCAATTACAAGCAAACAATTTTTTGTACTTGAGCCTCAAAAAAACGAAATTACTTTTGGTATTTTGAGGAATTGAAACGTAATAAATTCCTTTGCTGTGGAGGAAAGGAATTGATTACTTTCCTCAAGTAAATGTAATGGGAAATTGACGGTTATTGATTACCTAAAGTAATCATTAGTACCCAGCTTTGTTCATATGGTATTGACTTCTGGTTTTTTTTTGGGGAAAAACAGACACGACTTCTATTGGCATTCCGCTTAATGAGGAACAATGTCACTCAGTAAGTTTAACTCGTTTTTACTTGGAGCAGCATTACTACTATGAAGTACTTAGAAGCTAAGTAATTTAACGACCGTCTTAAGTAGACTACCACCATATATGAAGTGCTTCTGCTCTATACGACCTTAAGCGCTGTACTGCTATTACAGTAAATTAGAATGTCCTCAATAGCAGCCAACAGCCGGCTGTTAGTTCCTTCTGAAAGACGCTACACGCTAAAAAGGCTCGTCAGTCATGTACTTAAATAATTAAAGATACTCTGAGAAGAAGTCACTGCTTCCATTGCCTATAAATTTAAAGGAAGTCATCCGTGAAGAGGACAGTGGACTGCTTCTCTAGTATTCAAAGACAGAACTTCTCGTATATACTATAGACTAGAGGGATAAAGTTAAAATCTTACTTCACTTCATCACAGGTCGTCCATTCTAACTGTATTTCAACTTTGTTAAAATTTATATTACATAGTTTCCAAAAGCATTGCCGCTTCACACTGCACTCTACAAATTTCGCATTCTTTGCTATTTTTTCGAGAACCATAGGCCTCTGGACTCATTTGGTATAAAATAGAAGCCTCCCAGACATGATTTGAGACTAGAAAAGATCATGGCTGTGATCAAAGATGAAACTGATAGCGACAACTCCACCTGAATCGAAATTGAGCCTTGAAACGAAATCGATATAAAGCCAAAGGCGAGGCCAAATCCAATACTGGAAAAAAGACCAAGACTTGCACGGGAACCGATGCTGGAACCATAAGTGAGATTGAAATAGGGTACGGAATTGTAACTTAAAAAGAACAGAGCATAAAATTGGTACCTGATATGGAGTTGGAGTCGAACCCAAAAATGGACCGACCCGTTGCCAAAATTGATATTGAGGTCAGAACCAGAAACAAAATTTAAACCAAATCACAACACAAACTGACACCGCCTCGGGAATTGGAACCAGCACCGAATGATACCCCGACACAGAGACCACAATAAAACTTAAAACCTAGATCTTAATTGAATGGAAACCGAAATCGCAACGGAGCGCTAAACCGAAAACAGTCACCTTTTTAATCATGCATGGGTTTAACTGAAGCGTTTCAGAAGATGAATGACTGTTAGCTCCAAACATTTGTACCGTGAACAGCAGCCATCAGTAGCTGGACTAGCCGTAGAGTTGATCACTGCAACAATTCTCATCGAGCATTAGCGCTGGAAAAAAGAGGACTACGGATACGAAATAGTACACGAATCAAGAGCGCATAAGAGACGTTCTCCCATAAAATAGTACTGGAAAATTATCGATGCATTCATCACCGATTGTTTCAGATACTTCCAAAAAAAAACTATCGACGTTATCGCTGGCACCCTCGAAAAATATACATTAAAATTATAACTAGGCCCTGAAGAAGACCACAATAAACGGTCGAAACGTCGGCAATAAAATAATAAAGGCGTTTTTCCAATTATTTTGACTGGAAACCCGATTATAGAAAATTATATATAAAAACAAAACAGTCGGTAGTATCAACATGATTATACATTAGCGGTTGACTATTAAAATACGGTCAAAGGTTGTTTTGAGTAATAATTTTGTCAATAGAATTTTAGAAAGGAATGGCAAACATGCATGTGGTTCTATAACGAAAGTTGCTCTATACGGATAAGTCTCTCAGCTCAAGCGGCTTTATTTCCAATTAAAAAGGAAATTTTTTCAGACTATCGATATTGACAAAAGCTATCGATACAATCAATAGCCCATTGATTTTTTTTCAGCTTTACAAGAAAGTATGGATTAAAAGTATGTACCCTCATACCCAATTTCATTGAGATATCTAAAAAGTTGAGAAATTTGTTTGGGTACAAATAGACAAAGGGATATATATGCGGTCATAACTGAAGTGACTCTAATCGTCCTCTTGGCCAATTTGGTATGCGCGCTGGTGGTCTATCTTTGCTTCTCTTAAAATTTACAGACCTCAGAAGAAGGTATAAAAGCTGTAATTGGAGGCATGGTTTACAGAAGACTCGTAAAATTAAAAAATCTGGCAAGTCACTCTTCAAGGTCTTCCCTTTATCTCTCAATTTTAATCTTGTATTATAAAATGGAGTTTTTCAATAGGAATGCACTGTAGCTGAAACTAGGAGTTGGTGTCGCTACGGGAAAAAATGTCAAAATCTTTAAAAACGCATAAAATGAAAAGAGACAACGTAACAACTGGGCCCAAAAAAACACTTTACTAATCTATATATGTAAGTTTATACAGTTTTATGCAAAACAAAAGCAACAAATTCCATGCAAATATATAATTGGTTGTATTTTTCATGCTAATAAATTCAAAGAAAATTTTCATTAAAAATATGAGGTAGTCATTGATAAGTCAATTATTTTTGAAATATTTACTAGTTTAAAACAGTTACAAGTTGAAAATGTGTCTTCTTTTTGAGTAGGCAAGTACTTCTACAACCTGAATGAGTAATCGAGCTCCGAGTAGTGATCTCAGCTATCAATACCTATGCATCTTTCGTAACGGGGAGTAACGGTTTCTTGCCACATCAGTTCTAACTAAGAGAATTCTCAAGGGGACTCACACCTATTTGTTGCATCAAATAATAACAGACCATATACCCGTTGATCCCTAAATGATAATTTATTCGTTTTGAGTATTATTTCTTGTCGTTTTTGACATGAACATTCCACATCGACGACAAGTTTATTTTGGCTTATAGCGTATTTTTATAAGAAAAGTGGACACTGATATCAATTTCTTTTTTTTTGTAGTAGGGTTTTTCACAGGTAAAGAACTAGTTCGTCTCAAAATTTGGTTTCACCTGTATGAAAGCTCTGTTTTGGTGACCAACAAGCGTTGATCCAAGAACCATATCATTATGTTAAGTTTCTCATTTGAAGTTAAAATTCTTTTTTTCTGAACTCAATTTTTATAGGAACATCATGAGATTAGGAGAAGATAATAGAAAAAGCTTTTATCCAGAGACAATACCTTATTTATTATAAATAAAATGACCGCCTTGGTATGATGGTAGCATACTCCGCCATGCACACCGAAGATCATGGGTTTACGCCCAGGGAAAAGCAATATCAAAAGTTTAGAAAGAAGTTTTTTTTCAAATAGAAGAAAATGTTTTCAAGCGGGGTCGCCCCTCCGCAGTATTTGGCAACTACTCCGTGTATATTTCTGCCATGAAAATATCTCACTGAAAACTCATCTGCCTTTCAGATGCATTCGGAGTCGGCATAAAATAAGCAGGTCCTGTTGCTGTTGTTGTTGTTGTTTTTGTAGTGCTAAGGACATCGATTATCGCGTTGATGGTCGTTTGCCGGATGTAGATCCGGTACGTTCCGGTAACAAGCACCATAAAGGTACTATCCCGACCATCTCGGGGACCATTTGGTATGACCACATGCAACCTTCTAGGCCATATCGCCCCCACCCCCTAGATCCATCATGAGTTCGGGGTCGCCAGGGCCTCGGCTCTTAATGAAACAGGATTCGCCACGAGTAGGTGAGGTTGACACAATTGTCAGGTGAAGCTATATATTGCGCTGGCAACCCCTTGAGAGGGTTGCGCCATACAACCACTTAAATTAATTTGGTATTTTAGTCGCCTCTTACGACAGGCATACCTACCGCGGGTATATTCTAAGCCCCCTAACCCGCTGGAGCAAAGTAGGTACTGTCCCCCCAAATTGTAGGAAAAATTAAAAGGAGAACGACGCAAATTGCAAGAGTAGCTCGGGAAGAGAGGTGTTAGAATCGTTGTTATAAAGACCAAAATCTCATAACATAATTAACTTCAAAATAAACATTTTAGTGAAAGAATATGAACGACCTCTCTTCAAAAACAGCTGCTACCATGCTGAGGTTTTTATTATAAAAATAAGCTTTAAACCAAATAAAGCTTGCAGGCATGTAGATTTTGCTACACAAAGAATTTTTAGTACAAAAATAACCCGAAGCAAAACTCGAAGCTATTTATTTTCTTCTCGGAATCAAAAGGCTTATAGTCAGTGATCCGTTGACCCAATAAATAGCCGTGAAGACCCTCATAGGTACTCAGATAAAGTATATGTGGCTAAAAACAGTTACCCGCGAGTCCGAAATATCAAATGTGCTTAAAATGGGAGTTGTTTGACACAAATAGTGGAAGGGCTTATTTATTTTAAACTTTTTTCTACAATGTTTTGGATAAACAAGGAAGGAACATTAAAGTTGACTTCGATCAGTAGGTATTTAGTTATTTAATCATAAGTAAAATTCCAAGCATTTCCCTACGACAAGCAAGAGTGGGGATATTAATAAGTTTCAGGCGATTAGTGTAAGGACCAAGGTAGCTGAGAAGCTCCAGTAGTTACATCAATCACATTGGACACAGAATTTTTAAAGACTGCTCTTTGAGTTCTGTCCAGAAGATAAGACGATATCCATTGCGTGAAACCTAGTTGAAATCCCAACCTATCCAGAAGTACTTATCAACTCAAAAAGAGCGGTCAATTTTTAAAGTTATGATTTGTTGTTTTAGTTTTGTTATACACTTGCAATGAATTTGTTGCTTTTGTTTTGCACAATACTGTATATTTTACGAAAAGATGTATGTATGAACATATGTGTGTGTAGAAAAGTCGAACATCTTATGGTGAGCTGTTAATCGTGTCACTATTGTATTTGCAACTTAATGTAGGCTTAACTTTATGCATAGCATTAACCCATAATGAACTGCTAAATAATGTTAAGTGACAATCGTTACACAGAAACAAAAAGAAAAAAATCTAGAATTAAAAAAGCCAAAACAAATTTAAATGACATTAAATAGGAAAAAACTAAAGCTATAACTGGTGCAAGTGACATTTTTATGGCCTTACTTTCAAGCGAAGTAACTTTTTTTTTACAAGCACAGTAAAAAAGGCATTTATAGTCCTTATAAAAAAGCAAACTGTAGCAATTTAAGCAAACTACAAACATTTTATTACTACCTCTAACAAAAAGATATATGTATAGATTAGGGCGGGTCGATTTAAAATTCGCCTGTTGCTCTGTGAAAATCGTATTCTAGGGATCAAAATAAGAAACTTTGGCGAAGGAACATTACCTCTAAAACGAATTCTGATGTCCCCCCCTTTGGGTCGAACTTTTGGGTAGGGGCAATTTCAATTCTACCTGCTGTGTCTTGTGGTGGCTTAAAAAAACAACACAAGCAATTTTGGAATCTGCAATTGTCTCACAGTGATACCCTCATTTTTTAAAACGGTTGAATAAAAAACCCACACAACTATGTTTACGACATGCAAATGCATCACAGTGATGCCTTGGTTTTAAAAGTGTTGTAAAAACGCTAATTTCTAATAATTTTTTTTTAATTTCTTTTCTATTACTAAGTTAAATCATTTTTTCAATTACATATGTTCTGACTAAATAAATTTCTAAAGAGAAAAATAAACTCCAAAAAAAAACAAGTAAGGAAGGTTAAGTTCGGGTGTAACCGAACATTACATACTCAGTTGAGAGCTATGGTGACAACATAAGGGAAAATAACCATGTAGGAAAATGAACCGAGGGAAACCCTGGAATGTGTTTGTATGACATGTGTATCAAATGAAAGTCATTAAAGAGTATTTTATGAGGGAGTGGGCCATAGTTCTATAGGTGGACGCCATTTAGGGATATAGCCATAAAGGTGGATCAGGGTTGACTCTAGAATGCGTTCGAACGATATGGGTATCAATTGAAAGGTGTTAATGAGTATTTTAAAAGGGAGTAATCCTTAGTTCCATAGGTGGACGCCGTTTCGAGATATCGCCATAAAGGTGGAACAGGGGTGACCCTAGAATTTGTTTGTACAATATGGGTATCAAAAGAAAGGTGTTAATGAGTATTTTAAAAGGGAGTAATCCTTAGTTCCATAGGTGGACGCCGTTTCGAAATATCGACATAAAGGTGGACCAGGGGTGACTCTAGAATGTGTTTGTATGATATGGGTATCAAATTAAAGGTATTAATTAGGGTTTTAAAAGGGAGTGGTGGTTATTGTATAGGTGGCCGCATTTTTGAGATATCGCCATAAAGGTGGACCACGGGTGACCCTAGAATTTGTCTGTATAATATGGGCATCAAACGAATGGTGTTAATGAGTATTTTAAAAGGGAGTAATCCTTAGTTCCATAGGTGGACGCCATTTCGAGATATCGCCATAAAGGTGGAGTAGGGGTGACCCTAGAATTTGTTTGTACAATATGGATATCAAAAGAAAGGTGTTAATGAGTATTTTAAAAGGGAGTAATCCTTAGTTCCATAGGTGGACGCCGTTTCGATATATCGCCATAAAGGTGGACCAGGGGTGACTCTAGAATGTGTTTGTATGATATGGGTATCAAATTAAAGGTATTAATTAGGGTTTTAAAAGGGAGTGGTGGTTGTTGGATAGGTGGGCGCATTTTTGAGATATCGCCATAAAGGTGGACCAGGGGTGACCCTAGAATTTGTTTATACAATATGGGTATCAAAAGAAAGGTGTTAATGAGTATGTTAAAAGGGAGTAATCCTTAGTTCCATAGGTGCACGCCGTTTCGAGATATCGCCATAAAGGTGGAGTAGGGGTGACCCTAGAATTTGTTTGTACAATATGGATATCAAAAGAAAGGTGTTAATGAGTATTTTAAAAGGGAGTAATCCTTAGTTCCATAGGTGGACGCCGTTTCGAGATATCGCCATAAAGGTGGAGTAGGGGTGACCCTAGAATTTGTTTGTACAATATGGATATCAAAGAAAGGTGTTAATGAGTATTTTAAAAGGGAGTAATCCTTAGTTCCATAGGTGGACGCCGTTTCGAAATATCGACATAAAGGTGGACCAGGGGTGACTCTAGAATGTGTTTGTATGATATGGGTATCAAATTAAAGGTATTAATTAGGTTTTAAAAGGGAGTGGTGGTTATTGTATAGGTGGCCGCATTTTGAGATATCGCCATAAAGGTGGACCACGGGTGACCCTAGAATTTGTCTGTATAATATGGGCATCAAACGAATGGTGTTAATGAGTATTTTAAAAGGGAGTAATCCTTAGTTCCATAGGTGGACGCCATTTCGAGATATCGCCATAAAGGTGGACCAGGGGTGACTCTAGAATTCGTTTGTACAATATGGGTATCAAAAGAAAGGCGTTAATGAGTATTTTAAAAGGGAGTAATCCTTAGTTCCATAAGTGGACGCCGTTTCGAGACATCGCCATAAAGGTGGACCAGGGGTGACCCTAGAATTTGTTTGTACAATATGGGCATCAAACGAAAGGTGTTAATGAGTATTTTTAAAAGGGAGTGGGCCTTAGTTTCTATAGGTGGACGCCGTTTCGAAATATCGCCATAAAGGTGGACCAGGGGTGACTCTAGAATGTGTTTGTATGATATGGGTATCAAATTAAAGGTATTAATTAGGGTTTTAAATGGAGTGGTGGTTGTTGTATAGGTGGTCACATTTTTGAGATACCGCCATAAAGGTGGACCAGGGGTGACCCTAGAATTTGTTTATACAATATGGGTATCAAAAGAAAGGTGTTAATGAGTATTTTAAAAGGGAGTAATCCTTAGTTCCATAGGTGGACGCCGTTTCGAGATACCGCCATAAAGGTGGACCAGGGGTGACTCTAGAATTCGTTTGTGCAATATGGGTATCAAACGAAAGGTGTTAATGAGTATTTTTAAAGGGAGGGGGTCTTAGTTCTATAGGTGGACGCCTTTTCGAGGTATCGCAATAAAGGTGGACCAGGGGTGACTCTAGACTTTGTTTGTACGATATGGGTATCAAATGAAAGGTGTTAATGAGTATTTTTAAAAGGGAGTGGGCCTTCGTTCTATAGGTGTTCGCCTTTTCGAGATATCGCCATAAAGGTGGACCAGGGGTGACTTTAGAATATGTTTGTACGATATGGGTATCAAATGAAAGGTGTTAATGAGTATTTTAAAAGGGCGTGGGGCTTAGTTCTATAGGTGGACGCCTTTTCGAGATATCGCTTTAAAGGTGGACCAGGGGTGACTCTAGAATGTGTTTGTACGATATGAGTATCAAATTAAAGGTATTAATGAGAGTTTTAAAAGGGAGCGGTGGTAGTTGTATATGTGAAGGCGTTTTCCAGATATCGACCAAAATGTGGACCAGGGTGACCCAGAACATCATCTGTTGGATACCGCTAATTTATTTATATATGTAATACCTGTCAAGATTTTAAGGGTTTTTTATTTCGCCCTACAGAACTTTTTCATTTTCTTCTACTTAATATGGTAGGTGTCACAACCATTTTATAAAGTTTTTTCTAAAGTTATATTTCGCGTCAATAAACCAATCCAATTGCCTCACCATGTTTCATCCCTTTTTTTCGTATTTGGTATAGAATTTTGGCATTTTTTTCATTTTTCGTAATTTTCGATATCGAAAAAGTGGGCGTGGTCATTGTCGGATTTCATTCATTTTTCATACCAAGATAAAGTGAGTTCAAGTAGTACGTGAACTAAGTTCATTAAAGATATGTCGATTTTTGCTCAAGTTATCGTGTTAACGGCCATGCGGAAGGACAGACGAACGACTGTGTATAAAAACTGGGCGTGGCATCGACCAATTTCGCCCGTTTTCACAGAAAACAGTTAACATCATAAACATCTATGCCTCTACCAAATTTCAAAAGGATTGGTTAATTTTTGTTCGACTTATGGCGTTATCCTAGACAAATTAAATGAAAAAGGGCGGAGCCCCTCCCATTTTGAAATTTTCTTTTATTTTTGTATTTTGTTGCACCATATATTACTGGAGTTGAATGTTGACATAATTTACTTATATACTGTAAAGATATTAAATTTTTTGTTAAAATTTTCCTTAAAAAAAAATTTTTTTAAAAGTGGGCGTGGTCCTTCTACGATTTTGCTAATTTTTATTAGGCATACTATAGTAATAGGAGTAACGTCCCTGCCAAATTTCATCATGATATCTTCAACGACTGACAAATTACAGCTTGCAAAACTTTTAAATTACCTTCTTTTAAAAGTGGGCGGTGCCACGCCCATTGTGCAAAATTTTACTAATTTTCTATTCTACGTCATAAATTCAACTCATTTACCAAGTTTCGTCGCTTTATCTGTATTTGGTAATGAATTATCGCACTTTTCCGTTTTTCGAAATTTTCGATATCGAAAAAGTGGGCGTGGTTATAGTCCGATATCGTTCATTTTAAATAACGATCTGAGATGAGTGCTCAGGAACCTGCGTACCAAATTTCATCAAGATACCTCAAAATTTACTCAAGTTATCGTGTTAACGGACGGACGGACATGGCTCAATCAAATTTTTTTTCGATCCTGATTATTTTGATATATGGACAACCAACCGTTATCCAATCAAACTTAATATACTCTGTGAGCTCTGCTCAACTGAGTATAAAAATATAGGCATTTCAAAGTGGGATTTTTCAAAATTTGCCCCTACGACCCAAAGGGGGGACATCAGAATTCGTTTTAGAGGTATGGTTCCTTCGGCAAAGTTTCTTATTTTGATCCCTAGAATATGAATTTCACAGAGCAATGGGCGATGTTTTTACCTCCCCAAAATCGACCCGGCTTAGTATAGATATATATATATATATACACGTACGTACTTAGACTCTATTTGGTACTCTTGAAATGGGTGTGTATTTCGTCAAGTCAATTACTGTTTGTATTACCTTCTCGAATGCCACTTTATACTTAAATTTGTTCGTCTTCCTCCTCTACTTTTAAAATTTTTTATTATACCTTACATATATATACAAATACCGTTACCGACTATACATACATACATACGTTAGACATATTTTGCCAACTGCATAACATACATTCATATGTACATATGTATGTGTGTGGATAAGTAAATGCATTACACGCGATGCCTATTGATGCTGCTCCTTTTTTGTTGTATTTTGTTGATTTGCTGCCACTTGTTGCGGTTTTGGTAGCCGTAAATTACCAATTTCCATTTGTGTTTTAATCAAATTGAAATCGTGCAAATTCTGTTATTTACTTCAAATAGCATTCCTTGCTTAGTGAAAGGCTGCAGTAACAGCTGTAAGCAAATTGTAGGTACATATATATTTATACAATTACCCCAATATTCCGATTGTAAGCTTATCCCTGCGTAGAAATAATAAAGCTACAAATAAGACTCACATCGATCTCGGAAATTTCCTCAGGAGAGTCGAATATATCCCGATCGATATAATTACAACGCGTCCTCGCAAAGGTAGGACATCTGAGCACAAACAGACTGGATGATTGTTGTTGTTGTAGCAGTGCTTTTTAGAGATAAGGGTGTTAAAGGCGTTGGCTCCACATTGCAATTGAAAATATGGTTGGTGTAATGTGGGCACACATTAAAAGGAGGACAAACATTGGGTATCTATGAGTTTATTCTGGATAAGGAAGAGTTTAACCTATTGCTGTATCCTGATCGAAGTTAAGCTAGTGTGACGCGCATCTCCTGGGATGGCTGCTTTCCGCAACTGCGAATTTAGGAAATTTTTCGTTAAGAGCAGGGTTTAAACGGGCAATCCCTTGCGTAGTTATCCGACGGCATTTTATGGATTTTTCTGAATTCCTTTTCATACAGCTTAACTTTTAAGTGCCTGATTTCTTCATAGTGCTTAAGGGGACGACTTCCTAAGTACCTGATAGGCAAGGGCCTCTACGATCAGATGTCTTTTCCGATGCCTCGGTTTTTGGGTTTTCAGTAGACACTGTTCAGCATTTCATTTCTATCCTTTATGGGGATTATTTTCGCCACACTGTGTAGGTTATGTTCTGGGGATATGAGAACACATCCCGTATCAGCTCTAACCTCGATGTTTTAACACTTCTGTAGTTGCCTCCAGTGTGTTTCTTTTAGGCTCGGCGAATATATTGTGGACGCGTATCAAACAAGCGACCGGCCAATTGCTTTATAGATGGTGAAAAGCAGTTCCAATCCTTGCTTCATCTGCTTCCGACAAGTGACTTTGGGATTTTGTAGCTACTCTGGACGGTGCGTACAATTACGGCTGCATGCTCACCAAAATGTAGATCATATTACTGTTCGAACGTCACACCCAGATTTTAGCATATAAGATAGTCGGTAACGTAATGCCATCGACGTATATGTCCAATATATTGACACTTGCTTCGTATATGTTGTAAAGAAGGTCGCCGAGGATTTGTTCAGTGACAATGTCAGATTTCGCGAGCTAAAAAAAAACTGGAAAAATCTCATCGTCCATTCTACAGCTAACACAACTGGGACTCTGCAAAATATTAAGGCAAACAGCATGGACTTCCATTGGGCTGTGCCCTTTTTAGCACCAATCGCTTCGATTCAAAAAGAACCAGAAAGACAGCGACAAACGCAAGAGCTCGTGCCAACCCAACTTTGGCCAGAAGCGGAAGGCGAGGATCCAGTGGACATTCACAGAGCCGAGGATCTTGTTTCTCGCAAAGCACCGCATTCGGTACCAAATGCGCTATTTCAGATTCTAGAGAGTCTGTTAGAAGATTTGACAAATTTGTACCCGTTGAATGTGCAGTTGCTAATGTGACTCCTTTTTGTGTGGTTAAAAAAAGCTATAAGGCTTTGTTTTGAATCTGAGCTCGTTTTTATACAGTTTTTGGGAACGCTAATATAATAATCTGGCGAGGAGGGTTTCGAAAATACCACCGATGCCGAAACCATGTCTGGAAAGTTTCTAACAGTTTCGGTTACTTCACACCCCCCGAAGGACATCATTGTTTTCCTACGGGAGATAACACGAATATTAGGTCTCATTGCATATCGCCATCGTCTTTGGAACTGCGACGGGTTCTTCACCCATGTCTTGTAATGTTTACCATTTCCCCTCTTGCCTTTTTTCTCCTTCATAACCCGATCACTTCCCTTTAGTCTTCCCACCCTCTCTCTTTCCCGTGGTGTGTCCTCTTCATCACCCCCTCGTGTTATTTCTGTACTCTTTCGGGTTGTTGTTGTAGTTGTTGTTGTTTTGTAGCGATAAGGTTCTCCCCGAAGGCTTTGGGGAGTGTTATCGATGTGATGGTCCTTTGCCGGATACAGATCCGGTACGCTCCGGTACTACAGCACGATTAAGGTGCTAGCCCGACCATCTCGGGAACGATTTATGTGGCCACATTGAACCTTCAGGGCTTCCATGAGGAGCTTGGGGTCGCCAAAGCCTCGTCTGTTAGTGAAACAGTATTCGCCGCGGATAAGTGAGGTTGACAATTGGGTTTGGAGAACCTATATATTGCGCTGGCAACCTGAAGGGTTGCGGTACACAGCCCCCTGAAATTACTCTTTCGGGTCATATGAGTTGATTGGTCACGAGATCTCTTCAACTCTTTCTCTTTTCCAACTTATTCCATAATTATACACTCGATTTCCTAAAGCTTTTGCCTGTCCTTTCTGACTCTACTCTCCTGTCCCGCTCTCGCTTTTCCTCCTTCTCTCGCTTCCTTCCGTATCACTGTCAACCTCAGACTTACCTTCCATGGTCATCCTCACCTTCCTTCCCGACCTGATTCTGACGTAAATAGTAGAGCTTGTGGTAATCGATTCATCGAATATTTAAATTAATCGTATGTTGCTACATTCGGTTTTCATAATTCAACTAGCTGAAATCGAATAGTCGTAAACCTTCGATTATTGGATTATTTTCCCGTTGTTGAGAAAAGCATGAAGAAGGCCTCGAAGGGATTTAATGCATGTAAAAGAATGTTGGTATGTATTTGCGCGATTTTAAACCTATTCTCTTCTACGAAGTCATATTTGGTGGACAGCCACACCAAAATTAAATTTCAGAATGCTATCAACCACTAGCATTACGGTATGCCAAGATGCATTTCACCTGTCAACCTAGTAACAAAGAACATTGTGTTAACAACTGTAACGAGGCTCACTACTTTAGGCAGCTTAAGTGCAGACAGCATACTGTGCTGATCCTGAAATAAACAGATCATCGAGCTGCCAGATCCCTGCAGAGTTTTTCAGGCAGAAGTCGTAGCCGTAACCAAAGCAGTAAAAAACACGTTAGGTAGGGACATTGTCAGTGATAGCAGATAAAGGAAGTGCTACTTGGAGGAAGAAAGTTTTCGTGCTCATGCCCTGCGCTTGCCAGTCTAAGACTCCAGCTATTAAAAGTAATACAACTGATAGATCTAGAAGCAGCAAGTGGCATAGGTTCCTGCATTTTTCAGTTTGGTCGTTAAACAAACTTCTGGTAAACGCTATGAATTTATTCAGTCTTTGTGAGGTCCTCACGGACCGGCTAGGTTAATTCAACTTAACCTTACCTGCCCTGATATATTTCGTTAACAAAGAGGAAAAGAAAGACATTACTGACTAATAAAGGTCCCTTCGCAGGGCTATATTTATTTTCTTGTCTCTCAAATTTGTATTCGTAAAAATTGTTTGCTTTATTGCGATCAATTAGGTAGAATTAAATTTAATCCAAAAGGGCCATATGATTTTTTATATTTACGTTAGAAAATACATACATTCTTACGAAAAAATGATTTTTCACGAAATTTCCGTATGACTTCCTTTCGCGTTTATCATCGAAACCGGAAAGTTTCAGAAATTTTACTTGGGGATACCACATTTTACATATGCCGTTAAAACATTTCGGTTTATGGTAAGCGATCAAATTAACAACAATTCGACAAAGAAGACATGTGTGGTCCATACATGCTTATACGTAATAAACGAAAATTTAAAGTTCGATTTTAATAAAAACACAATGTAAGGCGCGATTATTTCCGAAGAGATTTTAGGCCGAGTTTCTCTTCCAACTTGCGTCGTGCCCTTTTTAATTTTTCCTACAAATTGGCGAGACGGGACCTATTTGTTTTATAGCCGACTCCGAACGGCATCTGCAAGGCAGATGATTTTTTACTGCGAAGCTGCAGAAAACATGGAGTGCTTGCCAAATCACTGCTGAGGGGCGAATCCACTAACAGAAACTATCTTCTAATTGAAAAAACTATTTCTAAAATTTTGATGTTGCTTTGCCCGGGGCGTGAACCCAGATTCCTCAATGTACCACCACACTCACGGCGGCCGCTCGATTTCAATAAGGTATTCGTCGACTAATCGTTGAGTTGACGTATAATTGAATTATCTAAAGAAATCAATGATTAGAATAGGAAAAGAAATAATTCTTAAAATTTTAATTTGAAGCGTTTTGCCCCATAAATCAAATTTTTTATTGTATGTCGATCCCTTTTCCTTATCCCAGAAAAATTATCCAGTAGCCTACAGCTTGAATTTTAATGGTGTTTTCTTAACTTCCCTTCATTTTTTCAAGAAAGAAGGAAGCTTTGCAACAAGACCTACCCATTTTTTCTGCTGGGCTTAGGTATATCACTTTCAACCGTCAATAAAACCGTTAGAATTATGTCGCACAATGAAAGCACGAAGCGTTAACTTGACGATATCTATCCATCGTAATCGTTTGTAAGTCGCTTCATTAGTGGGAGTCAATAGAGTTGTTGTTGTTAGTGTTATTTACTGTTTCCTACACCAACAAGTGCAAATACGATACATTAAGCTGCAAGCGCAATGCTCTACAACAACTGTACATAGTTTCTAATAACAATCAACAACAACTACAGCAGCATAAAACAATTTACACGCTACCGAAGCTAAGCCGTGACTTTAATTTTGCTTGTTAGTTCGAGCATTTATATCGAGCTTTATATGATACTTTTGTTTAAAGGAAACTGTCTGCTTTTCATGACTGTCGCAGCAAAAACAGCAAAACACGGACAGCGGAATCCTCATCTTAATAAATTGTAACGTTGTTGTAATTTCATGTACGAGCACTTGTTGTTATTGTTTTACTTGCTATTGTTTTGGTTTGTTGATTATTTCATAAAACATCGAATTTTCACAAAGTTTGTGCTGTAAACACTTTTTGTTGAAACATTATCAATGTTGTCGCTTATTCCTTTTGCTATTTGCTATTTCACTAATCGGTGTTTTAATACAATTTAAATTATTTTTTATACTCAGCTCAGCAGCATGGGATCACAGATTATATTAACTTTGTTCACATAACGGTAATCCGTAACGGCATAAACTAATCGAGATAGATATAGACTTCTATATATCAAAATGATCTTGGCGAAAAAAGAAATTCATTTAGCCATGTCCGTCCGTCCTTGAGTGAATTTTGAGGTATCTTAATGAAATTTGATACGTAGGTTCCTGGGTGCTTATCTCAGATCGATATTTAAAATGAAGGAAATCGGACTACAACCACGCCCACTTTTTCGATATCGAAAATTTCGAAAAACCGAAAAAGTGCGATAATTCATTACCAAAGACGTATAAAGCAATGAATTGGTAGGTAGGTTGACCTTATAACGGAGAATAGAAAATTAGTAAAATTTGGACAACGGGGCGTGCACTCCCCACTTTTAAAACAAGGTAATTTAAAAGTTTTGCGAGCTGTAATTTGGCAGTCGTTCGAAGATATGCATGATACAATTTGCAATATTACTATATGTGTGCCCACTT
The DNA here is from genome assembly GCA_029619165.1 of Eurosta solidaginis. Lineage (NCBI taxonomy): Eukaryota > Metazoa > Arthropoda > Insecta > Diptera > Tephritidae > Eurosta > Eurosta solidaginis. The sequence continues at coordinate 4,833 of JARSSU010030751.1, read as the reverse complement.
GTAAAAAAAATATTTTTTTAAGTCAAATTTTAACAAAAATTTAATATCTTTATAGTATACAAAGTAAAATTATGTCAACATTGGGCGTAACTCCGCCCCTTTTTCATTTAATTCGTCTAGAATACCTTTTAATGCCCTAAGTCGAACAAAAATTTACCAATCCTTGTGAAATTTGGTAGGAGACATAGACTCTATGGCGATAATTAATTTCTGTGAAAATGGGCGAAATCGGTTGAAGCCACGCCCAGGTTTTATACACAGTCGACCGCCTGTCCTTCCGCTCGGCCGGTTAACATGATAACTTGAGCAAAAACGATTTATCTTACTAAACTTACTTCGCGTACTTATCTGAACTCACTTTGTGCTTGGTAAAAAATGGCAGAAATCGGACTATTATCTCGCCCACTTTTTCAACGTCGAAAATTACGAAAAATTTTAAAAAATGCCATAATTCTATATCAAATATGAAAAAAGGTATTAAACCTGGCGATTGCATTGGTTGTTGACCCAAAAAATAACTTTAGAAAAAACCTTGTAAAATAGGGTGTGACACCTGCCATATTAAGTAGAAGAAAATGAAAAGTTCGGCAGGGCGAAATCGAAAGCCCTTGGAATCTGGCCGGAATGACTGCTCGTGGTATTGTATATATAAATAAATTAGCGGTACCCGACAGATGATGTTCTGGGTCACCCTGGTCCACATTTTGGTCGATATCTCGAAAACGCCTTCACATATACAACTAAGGGATACTCACTTTTAAAACCCTCATTAATACCTTTAGTTGATACCCATATCGTACAAACACATGCTAGAGTCACCTCTGGTCCACCTTTATGGCGATATCCCGAAAAGGCGTCCACCTATAGAACTAAGGATCACTCCCTTTTAAAGTACCCATTACCACCTTCATTTGATACCCATATCGTGCAAACACATCCCAGGGTTACCCTAGGTTCATTTTCCTAAATGGTGATTTTCACTTATTTTGTCTCCAAAGCTCTCAGCTGAGTATGTAATGTTCGGTTACACCCGAACTTAGCCTTCCTTACTTGTTTCTTTTTTTAATGCTTAGATCGGAATCTGAATTGGTTTTCAGTTTCGTTCGGCAACTTTACTCCCCTCGCCTTTTAGCCAGATAAACCTACGCCTCACTGTTGCTAATTTGTAGTTGTAATACTTATGTATATATCTTTTATGTCAGCGCGCAAATCGATTACCGTACGCTGCCAAAAAGCTGAACGTTTTCATATAAATTCACAAATATTGCAGGCATTCAATTGGCAACAGCAATACAAAATTATTAAAAAATAATTACAAATAACAACATAAGTGCAGATGTTTATGCATTGAATGCATGTATATAGATAAATATATGAGTATTAACAGACTCGGCAGACCTTGTTCTGCTCTAGCTTTGGTCTATATGCATAACTCTTAGCAGTTTTACCACTCCCCTTCCTCTCTTTCCTCCTTTTCCTTATCTTTTTATTCACTCTTCCTTCTGCTTTTCTCTTTTTCTGCGTCTCTTTCTCCCTCTCCGCTTTTTCCCTCTCTTCTTTTCCGCACATCTATACCTATCTTTCTTTCTTCGTCTAACTCTATTTCTTCCCATCCCCTCTTTTCTTTTCTCGTTAGCTCTTCTTCCTCTTCACCATCCCTTATTCCCAGTCCCAGTCGGTCCTTGTTCCATTTCCTGGAAAAAAAAGTGTCGTAAATACTTATATAGGCAAGGGGCTGAATAGAATTTGTTCAAATAGATAAGTCCCTGGTCCACTTCCCGAAAATAAACTTCACAGGGACACTACGCTATCTTTCAAGTTGGATAAAATTTGTACACGGTGTGCAAATTTGATACAAATCGGTTAAATAATTTAGGAGTCCATATCGAACAAACAACGTGACACGAAATATATATATATTAAAATATAAGTAAATAGGTCAAGTATATAGGGATGCCAATAGTAGGTATAATTGCTGGTCGCACAATAGGGGAACACTTTTAGTTCAAAATAATTTGAATCAGTAACAGAACGGGTTTCCATGCCGTCAGGATGTCAGTTACCATGGCCTTCCAAGACCCTAATCTAGGCGGATATATTCAGCTGTATTTCAATGCTGCCTTCCCGATACCGGATCGCCCGCGAAAGTAGTGTGAGGTATATTTCCCACAGCAAGGGAGCCAGCGCAACCTTGTTACAAACTGCAGAAGAAGCAATGGGCCAGCCGTAGATAGTCAGAGAAGGGAAAGTCAATGAGCTCGGTTAGCAAGCAGCAAGCGAAGCCAAACAGGGGAAATCAGTTGATAAACAGAATGAAGAGAGAGCTAAGGAAGTCCTCTCACAGTCCCTGGCTCCTGAGCAGGGCCGTAGAGAGAAAATCCGGGTCCGAGACTAAACAATTTAGGGGCCCCCTATTAAAAATCCACTAATACATTTGATTAACTTGAATTAATGACGTCTCATTCATGAATAATTATTGATTACATCAAAAAAAATTTTTGCCACATCAACTAAATCATTTTTGGACTAAGAGCTGACAATAAAATTAACGCAGAATATTTACTATTTATACTGTTTTATTGTAACGTAGAAATAAAATTTTCTTTTAACAGCCACATATTGTTTCAAATAAACTTTTCTAGTTATTTGGTAATATTTTAATACATTTCTGATAAATTTAGTGATGATTATAAATTTTAATTATTCAATATAAAAAGTTCGAATATTAAAGAGTGACTTAACTTCCTTTTTTCGCTGCAAAATTTTTATAATAATATCAAAATTTAGCTGTCTTGCCAAAACGGATTCAACACAAAGCGTGGCAACTCCTGAAACTTGCTCTTGAGATGAACACGATCTATGAAAGTTTGTGATTCTTGAAAGGACGCTGAAGGAAAGTTCTGCACTAGCTACAGTGACAGGATACGTAAAGCAACACAAATGTTGGGGAAAATCGTATACATATTTTGAACATATGTAGACGGCATTTAGCAATTCCAATGGTGACAGACCTTTATCAGAATTTGCTTCGTTAATGTGTTTCAAGTGAATTATTTCATATTCCAAGCTTTGAGAAATGTCCGACTTGTATTTTTCGGCAAATTTTGCTGCGCTCGCCCGAACTGTAGCTTTATCCATGTCTTCAAATTGCCACAAAAAGGAAAACGTCTCGCTCAAATTTCTCATAGCTGCAAATCGTTCAGTAATGCGAGTGATTACCGAATCAACCATCACCAGGAATGTATTGTTTTTAAAATCATACTCTGAATCATCCATAGTTATCTCATTTAAATTATCTTCAGAACGCCTTTTGGGTTTTCTCTTTCGAATGTTAGGAAACTTGGCAAGGTCTTCATTGAATATCAACTGTTTTGCATTCGTTTTCAAATTGTTTCCCATTGGTTCCTGATCAACTTCAAATCAGCTAATAAGGCATCTATATGTCGGACCTCAACATCTATGGTGGCGTCTCTAGCTTGGAGGACAACGTTTCTTTCATTACTGGTAGTCAGTATTTTCAACCAAATTGAGGACAGCAAGATACATTCGAACTTGTTGATGTACTTGAGAATGCCGGTAACAGCGCCGTATGCTTGCGCAGTCAAATTTGGCTTTTGGCTGAAAGGACTATGAAAAGAGCTCGACCAATTTTTTTTTGAGGATGTCCTATCGTTGTGAAGTGCTGCTGAAAATAATAAAACATTTTTGTACAAACTCCGAAGAAAGTATTTGCAGCCGTACAACATTCTGCAGCATCAACACCACATAAATTGAGACTGTGGGTTGCACAAGGCGAGTAAACAGCATTCGAGTTTTTGTAGAGAATGTGACGTACTGCTCCCTTGTAAGCTCCTTTCATATTGGCGCCGTTATCGTACCCTTGTGTACGACAATCTTCAATCAAGAATGGCAAATTAGATCAGCGATTTTCCGACAGTTTTTTGGGTACAATTTACGAAAGCCAAAAACCGTTCTAGAATTGTAAAATTTCTTGCTTTCGAATTGAAATTGTGTTGAGTTGAGATGAACGTAGTCAACGTGACTAGCATCAGGCGTAGCATCAACGATAATAGCAATATACTTGGCTTTCTTGCCTTTATCTAATATAGTTTACAAAAATTCTATAAATTCGTTCTGAATGTCTGGGGAAAGATAGTGAACCTGTAAATGTTTGTGCTGCTGTTGTGAAATCCTAACTTTCTCCAAATGATCTCTAAGTATCGGATCATATTGGCTTATGAGATCTTAGATGTCCAAAAAATTTCCATCGTTTCATTCACCAAGATATATACTTTCGCCTTTGAAAGCTAGCCCTCTTTCACCCAAAAATAAAATAGTGTACAAAAATTCTATATAAAATTTCTTTCCACATTTTGAGCTTCACTGATTAGCTATTCATTGATAAGTATACCAATTGTAGCCTCCGTTTGAATTAGATTTTGTAAAAATCGCCATTGAATATAACATTTAATGTGATCTTGAGTATTCTCGTGTGATGGCAGTTTGTCGTATAGCTCCTTCCATACCTGAAATTTCGAATATTCGCCAGGACAACAAATTTTAGGTCGATTTAAAAATATTGGTGCTTAACAGATGACATGGTAAGCAAAAAAAAGCATGCTACTGGCTCTCCACACTAACCAGTCACGCTCCACTTTCTCTCAATTTAACAAGATTCTGTTTATACACGAGTAGGAAATGCCTCGTCATGACTATCACGTGGAAAAATAATTGGACACTTTTGATGACCTCGACGAATTATTTCGTTGACTTCTTCAGATCGCAAAAACTCATTATTCACGGTACCGATATCGAAGTCTTTGTAATAATCTG
>JARSSU010030750.1:0-25648 GCA_029619165.1 Eurosta solidaginis | reverse complement strand
TTATCTGGTGCGCGCACTACAATGGCTTGTATAGCTGCATCAGTCTTGAATGTACTTTTGCCACTATACGTAATGCAATACTTGCCTATCTAATTTAAGAGATACAAGCTAATTTAATTTGCCGAACTATTTCGCAAATCATCTAGGCTCTCTGCTCTTTACCCTATTCATAAACGACTTGCCACAGATAATATTACATTCCATATTATAATGTATGCAGATGATGCAAAACTTTGCTACACTCACTGTCCTAACCGATTTGAGTTCCTTCAATCTTCTTCAGGCCGACTTAGACTCGCTCCCTTGTTGGTGCACAACAAATTTACTAGCTTTAATTTGCTCTAAATGTAAGCATATGACATTTCACCGAGTGAAACCATATGTAATAGATGGTACCCCTTTGGAGCGTATATCTATAAATGATCTAGGTGTTCTTTTTGATCTGAAACTGAGTTTTAATATGCATATTTCATCTATTGCCAACAAAGCGTTGGGTGTACTTGGATTCGTTAAAAGATGGGCTAAAGAGTTCCATAATCCGTACCTCACCAAGATTCTTTACACATCGCTGGTCCGTCCAAAACTCGAGTATTTCTCATGCGTTTGGTGCCCTCTTTCTCAAAATCATACAGAAATAGACTTCTTCTTATTAGCTTACCCAGTCTGGAAAACCGGAGAATATTACTGGGGATATTGTTCATCCATAAGCTCATTATTGTAGAAATTGATTCTGCTGACCTTCTCAGCCGATTGTTTTTTGCAGTCCCTCCGGACACTACGTTACTTTTCATTTACCCCTTTGTCGTCGAAACTTTGCTAAAAATAATCCTCTGCTTATCTGGTGCTCGCGCTACAATGACTTGTATAGCTGTATCAGTCTTGAATGTACTTTTACCACTATACGTAATGAAATACTCGCCCTATATAAACTAAGAGATACAAGCTAATTTATTTTTTAAAAGCTGGAATATTATTTCTTCCGTAGAAAACAGGCACGATATCGTATAAGGATGGATTGGATATATCGGTGCTTCATCCAGTTCGCGCGTTCCCCCTACTGGGCATTCGGCTCCTTTATGAGCACGTCGCGTCAGCCCCCTTATGGGTACAAAGCTCCTTTCTGATCACCTCGCGTAAGCTTCCTTCTGAGTTCCACACGGTGACCCGCCACTGGGGACACTTATATTAATCCTTAATAACATTACTTGCTGTATAATAGAAATTGTAATGCCTGCAATTATATACAATTTACTTAAAATTTTTAGCAGTCGATCGCTTTGTTCTTGAGTCGACTATAATTTTAAATAAATAAACAAATAATATAATTAAATTATGTCAACATTCAACTCCAGTAATGAACCATAGAACAAAATATAAAAATAAAAGAAAATTTCAAAATGGGCGTGGATCCGCCCTTTTTCATTTAATTTGTCTAGAATACATTTAATGTCATAAGTCGAATAAAAATTTACCAATCCTTGTGAAATTTTGTAAGGGCATAGCTTCTATGACGGTAACTGTTTTCTGTGAAAATTGGCGCAATTGGCTGAAGCCACGCCGAGTTTTTATACACATTCGGCCGTCTGTCCTTTCGCTCGGCCGTTAACACGATAGGTTAGGTTAGGTTGCGAGGGCTGAGCTGGACACTATGGTAACAGCTCACTACTTAGGCCACCAACGGTCCCATTTTAATACCCTATACGGTCTTAGAGAAGACCCTTACCCTGCCTAAAGCGGGTCAAACCACTTCGTGGAATTTTTATAATTTGCTAGAGCTTTGCCTTCATAGCTAGAGACCTCAGCAAGGTCATGTAGAAAAGGTTTACCAGGGATGGCCGCCTACGCCTATTAAGCGGTGGACAATGACAGAGAAGGTGCTGGATACTCTACTCCTCTTCTGTACATCTGCAGCTGCGACAATAGTCGAAATTCGTTACCCCCATTCTAGCACCAAGCGTGCCTATTAAAGAATGCCCTGTTAGAACCCTTATCAGAGACGACAGAACTGATTTGTTTAAAATCAGAAGCGCTCTTGTGCACCCCTTGTCATATGAGGGCCAGGTTAGCCTGGATGTCTCACACGATTATATGGCTGACCATAGTCCATTTGCAATTATTACAGTAAGCCTGAAAGTTGCCATGGGTATACCTACCGAATCATTTCCCGGAAGGATATGGTCGGTGGTGCCTCATCTGGCAAGCTCGTCTGCTCTGCAGTTGCCTTCAATATCCCTGTGCCCAGGTACCCATATAAGGCTGATACTGAAGTGCTGAGCCATCTCGTTAAGATATCTGCGGCATTCAGTGACCGACTTTGCGTTGTCGACGAATAAGTCCAGGTCCTTTAATGCGGCCTGGCTGTCGGAGAAAATAAACACCCGTTTACCATCATTGGGCATAGACCCGAGTTGATTCACAGCCCTGTGTACTTCCAGCATTTCCGCTTGGTAAACACTGCAGTGATCTGGTAGGCGAAAAGAGACCTCTAGACCCAGATCCGGTGAAAAGAGGCCTGCTCCCACCTTCCCGTCCGTGAATATGTTAATTGCACCCGGTGCGTACCGGTATTGGGACTGGGGCGTTTGTGCCCAGGATTGCTGCGTGTCGACTAGATCCATTTGACCAGAGACCCGTTTCTCTTATGCGTAGAGCGGCGATGACCGCTATTTCCTTCGCCACCAGGTCAAGAGGTGGAAGGTATAGCATTGTGTTGAGTGCTTCAGACGGAGTGGGGCCGAGAGCGCCGGTAATGCAGAGCTTCGAACTCCGTCGCACCTTTGAAGCATTTTGAGATAGGTACTTTTAGCTAGTGCAGGCCACCAGACCAAGGCACCATGAAGAAGGATCGGATGCACAATGGCTGTGTAAATCCAGTAGGCCACATTAGGGGCGAATTCCCAGGAGGTGCCAATTGCCCTCTTGCAGGTGAACAGCGCTGCTACTGCCTTCTTGGATCGCTCCACTATATGGTCACTCCATAAGAGCTTCCTATCCGGAATGACTCCCAAATAATTGACTTGATCGCTAAACGCTAAAAACATACACCCAATTCTTGGCGGTGTTAGATTTGGTAATTTGTACCTCCTCGTGAAGAGGACAAGCTCGGTTTTATCCGGTTTGACTTCCAAATCTGTTGCTGTGGCCCTGTGCGAAATTTTGGATAGTGCCCCTTCCATTAGGTTGCATGGTGACGCAGATGTCATCTGGATATGTGATCACTTGGTGATCTTCTGCCTCCATGAGGCGTAGTAGTTGGTTGACGGTAACCACCCAAATTAGCGGAGAGAGAACGCCGCCCTGCGGAGTGCCTCTGCCGACCGGTCTATGGATCACGCATCCACCTAGCTCAGTTTTAATCTGCCTGCGCGTGAGCAGATTATATATAAACTCCACCAGCACGCGTGAACCCAGATCGATCAGCGCCGATGGGATGACCTCCGGGAGAACGTTGTTGAAGGCACCCGCTAAATCTAGAAATGCCACCAGTGTGTATTCCTTGAGGTCAAGTGACCTTTCGATAACGGATATCAGTGAGTGCAAGGCCGTGTCAGTTGACTTGTAATGCTACACCATCCACCTTGGAAAAAGAGTCGTATTTATTGCATAGCGGTAACTTGATATTGAGAGTGAAGGGTTTGTTTACGAAATCTTATATCCGTTTACATTTGCTTTACATGTGTGATTTTGTGCTGACTTTTTTTTAATATAACAAGTTGCTTTTTTTTCTTTTTCTCATGTGCACACTTTTTACATGCTTGTAAGGGAGGAACGTATATAATTTGGCGCCTAACTACATACGGTCATCCCGTTGTCATAAAAGTTTTGCCATGCTGTTTCATTTTACTTTTGATGATTTGAAATAATGACTATGTTTGTTTATGTGTTCCTTGTTTTTTATTTATTTACATTTCGTTTAAATTTAAATTGTTATGCTGACTTGGGTTTCTTTTTTTTTGTGTTTGTATATATTGTGTGTATATTGGCGGCGACCGTGGTGTGAAGGTAGCGTGATCCGCCTACCACACCGTATGCCCTGGGTTCTCACCCCGGGCAAAAGCAACATCAAAATTTTAGAAATAAGGTTTTTCAATTAGAAGAAAATTTTTTCTAAGCGGGGTCGCCCCTCGGCAGTGTTTGGCAAGCGCTCCGGGTGTATTTCTGCCATGAAAAGCTCTCAGTGAAAACTCTTCTGCCTTGCAGATGCCGTTCGGAGTCGGCATAAAACATGCAAGTCCCGTTCGGCCAATTTGTAGGGAAAATCAAGAGGAGCACGACGCAAATTGGAAGAGAAGCTCGGCCTTAGATCTCTTCGGAGGTTATCGCGCCTTACATTTATTAATTTTTTTACATATTGTGTGTATACTTATAATTATGTGTAAAGTGGAATGCTTATAGTAAATCTATTATTTAAGTAGACGTTTTATACTGGTTTTAAGCCTATTTTTATGGATTACTATTTCTTTGATTTTGTTTGTCCTATCACTATTTCTTACTCTATTAGGTATCAATGTATAGTTGTTATTTTTATCGATACTTTTTACCTTACAATTTCCTTTATATCTATTATCTAACTTAAGAGCTGCTTCTTCACTAACTAACACTAAGTCTTCTCTTTTTATTTCCTTACTGTAGCTACTTCTATCATAATTAGATTTTTGTTTTTCTTTGGCTTCTTGTACTAATCTTCTAGCTCTTTTTGTGTGAAGTCTATATTTTACTTCCTTGTCATAAGCTTCGTGATTATACAATGGGCTTATTTTGTTTTCTTTAAGAAATTCGAATTTCTGGGGATTCTTTCCGAATATTATTTCAAAAGGACAATATTTATGTGTGGTTGATGGCGTTGTATTGTAACAATATGCGAAATACCTGAGGTATTCATCCCAATCATCTTTGTCACTGGATATGTATGAGCCTACATATTCATTGAATGTCCTATGACTGCGTTCTACTGTACCTAAGGTTTGATATGGTACGGTGTTGAGGTTTTGTGCTCAATTTCTAGCAGTTTACAGAGTTCTTCAAATAAACTATTTTTGTACTCTGTGCCCATATCCGTTAAAATAGCCTTCATTGGTCCATAAATTAAGATGATGTGTTCGAAACATGGCTTTAGCGACTGTTGCTGCATGTTTGCTTGGAACTGGGATTGCTACCAAGTATTTGGTTAGGTCAGATAAAGTGGTAACGGCATATTCATTTCCATTTATCGATTTTGGTAGTGGTCCGACTGTATCGATTTGTACAATATCAAAAGCTTCCGGAGGCGTTTCCGTTATTGTCATAGGCTCTTTTATATGCTTAAATGTTTTGTTTTCCTTGCAGTGGATGCAGTTTTTTTACGTATTTTCTTACGTCATTTTTCATGTTTAGCCAGTTATATTTCTACTTGATCTTATCTATCATGCTATTTATTCCTGGGTGGCCACCACTAATATGATCGTCATGATATTTATGCAGAATTTCTTAAATTTTTTACCGGGATTTGTCCCTTTCACTACCTCTGGGGTTAGTTCAACTATTAGATATTAGAGAACTTGGTACCTTTTTAATTTATAAATTCGCCTACTGCAGTATATATTCAATTATTTTCACCAATTTGTCCCTAAGGACAACTCTGTTTTTCTTATTTTAAAGTCCTCGATTGCCGGCTTATTTCAGCCTGGTCGAATATTGTCCTAAGTCAATAACTTCCTCAACAATCAGGTTGCTTGAAAATTTTCTACGCTACCATTTTTCTATCCGAAGATGAAAATAAGCGCGACTGTTCGTTTGTTGCAAATTTATATATCGCTTTAACATATATATATGTTCTCTTTGTTACTTTTCTTCATCTGCTGTTGTTATTATTGTCTGGTTTTTTTAGTATTTAGTGTTTTGCATATTTCCACCGTCCTAGAATTTTTCTATCGCTTCATGACTATCTTTGTCCTTCAAAAATATTAAGAGCGTTCAAAGAAATTATGCAAATCTTGATTTGCTATTGAATTTAGGCGGGGCTAATGAAGCTGACTTTAATGTCAATTGAGACATTTTTGAAGGTTACTTTTTGGAGTTATTCTAATTATTCATTCCTCTTCCTCCGTTTTGGGTTTAGGTTTAGGTAGTGGGTTGCAAAAAATGGTATTTCTTAGATACGATCTGTGACGGGTTTCTAACCGGCTATATTTGTGCTTCATATAGTTTTTGAGCATCATAGCTATTGTAATATAAATAGCATGAAATACGCAAATATTACTGCTAACCAAACATGTGGGACGGTTGGAACGGTTTTCGTATCTGATTCTATTGGCGGTTCATACTATATTATCCTGTTTTCTGTTTTATCAGAGCTTTCTTTCCCTAATTATACCCTGTTATTGCTATCGTGATGCCTTGGGGAATTTTTGCCCACCAAGACATTTTGAAACTTCTGTAATTGCTTTCCTGTTTCAGTAAAAAAGGGGTAAATTCCAATAAAATTTCTTTGATTTTTTTTTAACCTAAATAATCCATTTTATTTATAACACTTATATTATAGAAATTGCTATTTTTTCTTAAAAATATTTTTATTTATAAATTTTAAATATTTAACGAGCTCGAGGCCATATACATATATATTCAGATTAAAACCCCGGATAGATTTTATATATATGTATATATTTTAAATTTTATTTAGTCGATATTTCGACCTCAATCTGAGGTCATTCTCAAGACTGTAAAAAACAAACATGAAACATTAAAATCATAAATAATATAAAAACCTATTTATAAACTTACACTCTTGGGTGTAGCTTGTCGACTAATTTTACAATATTAAACATAAGTACAAGAAGGCAATAGAACCGAAATCAGAAGATATTTTTATTTAGGTTAAAATTTTTAACATTTCAAAAATTTTATAATTTACTAGCTTAGTATAGTTTACTTCCTTTTATAATAAATTTAAAAATATTTTTATTTATTCATAGTCAAAAAAAATTCAAACGCTATTATAATTTAATTTTAAGCTCTCTCGGGGAATACCATTATAGTCATACTCATGGTTTCTTCTATCCTGGTTGTGGGATTCTTTACATTCTCAATTGTGGGTTCCCTATTCATGCCTATCTTTTTCCAAATGGCTTTAATTATTGTAGTTCTTTTTCATAATGTACTTTTCCTGCATCTAAAATTAATGCATCCTCCATTTAATGGGATATTCCCAATATTTCCCTGGCATTCCAGTTTACTTAATAATAAAGATTTAAACCGTCACAATTTATCAAGAAGTTATTTATTTTTCTTAACTCCTGAATTTTTTCTTTTAATTTAATCCTATCTGCCGGTATTTGTTGTTATATTTAGGAGTTTATAAGTTTCAGCTATTTCCTATCTTTGTCCTAAATTGTCTGCCTCCCCGCTTCCTTCTTTGGAGTTTTTGGTGTAGGTATTTTCGGACTTCCTCCGTTTATGCAGCTTGTTCTTTCGCCGATACTCTTCTATAGTAATAGGTGTCGAACCAGGCTTTGAGTTTTATTTTTATCTGAGATTTTGATAAAATTTTTTATTGGGTTTTCACACTGTTCAAAAATTTTATGAAACTCCTCCTCTGTGGTTATTTCATTCATAACAAAGGAAATAACTGAAACTGTGTATATGTAACGAAAGTAACAGAGTATCCTTAAGATGCTTTATGAAAACGTCCTAAGTATTCCAATTTACGAACTTAAATTTGAAATTAAATTTTTAATTAATTTTTTAACATTTAATTAATTCGTTTTTTTTAACATTTTTCTTTAAATTTTAGCCGAACAAATTAATTAACTTTTAACATAACAAATTTGATATATTCTTTTAATTTAAGTTACCATTCCTGGCTTTTAAAAAAATGCCTAAGCAAAAATAAAATTTTTGCTCGTGGATAAGCATCCCTAGGAACGCTAAATTTTTTTTCTAATTGTTTATACTTAAGATAATTCTGCTGCCTGCTACCACGTGCTGTCAGTCAACGTTGTATCCCAGTTATTCCACTTCTTTTATGCAGATGAGAAAATAGTGGAAATAATGGAAAATTTCTGCCTTTCCAAATAGGTATAGGTGACATCGAGGTGAAAAAATGTTATGACCCAGTGTATCCTTCTCAGAAGTGTGATAACATATCAAGGATTGCCTTCTCCTTCTTACTGATTACAAGTAATTGCTCAAGGACTGATGAAGATGAATATGCCAATACTCATGAATATGCCAAACGCAGTAATTACTCAAGGAATAATGAAGATGAATATGCCAAATGAATATACCAAACGCCTTGTTCGAGCCTTTAACTTTCCATTTGTATGTCCCGTGTATCATTCGGACTTACTGATTAGGACCTCTGACCAGTTAGATTATTTTAGCAGTTTTGGCCGATATTAATCTAAACTGGCAGGATCGCCATGAAATGTTTCTAAAGAAATCTAAGAAAGCCAATGGTTAGCGTTTAAAACAGTATTCGCTTTATTGAAGACATTCATTTCTATTTAAACAAAAGTTCTTAACCTACACATACATTTTTACGTTAATGCTTACATATTATAAAGTATATGATTTCATAATGAATCATTATGAATATGGTTTGTCAGCATATTTTTGTATTGACCTCACATACTGTCAATATGATCCGCACATAAGTTGGTTGGTGTGGCTGACCGATAAATTGGACAGTTTGGCAAATTCAAATTAACTATGAGTCAGTAAAATATGAACGTTTCTTTGTATGTATATTAGTGGTATTAAATGCATTTGAAGTGAGGTGCATTCCAGCAATGCTGTAATGCTACAGTGTATCCATAAGCAAGTTTATGGTTTCAGCGCTGGAGTCTGTCCAGTGCCCATCCGGCTTTTAGACGTAACTTACCTGAATTGGAGAATTCGATATCACCTTGCCTAAGCGGGAGGCCGCGGATGTGGATTCAATCCACCGCAAAATCCCTCCAGGAGGACTCGCTTTCCATTTCGGATTGCTTTTTAATATATATATTTTTTTGGTTTATAAGCAGCCCCATGAGGATTCATGTCCATCATGCTTTGCTTTATTAAAGGCCGCCCTACATGACTTCCTAAGCTTATCAAGGTCGGACGATGTGAGTTTTCATAACCTTTTTAGTCGGACAAGCCATATCTAAAGCATTCCTACATTTTGACTGAAGTTATTTACAAGCACGTCCAGCTCCTCCTCGCTCTCATCCAGTTCGCTCTTCTAATATTTTGTATGTACTTAGGACTTGTGTGGGCCCGCGATATAGAAAAGCTTATATATCTATGGTCAGAAAAGGGAGTGCTCCTTTAGAACTCTCCATGAAACGATCAGGTCACTGAAATAGTCGCGACCAGGGTTATGTCAAGGACCTCTTCGCGGTTCCTTGTAATGAAGGTGGGGTCATTTCCCCTATTACATATATATATTAGATTAGTGCCTAAAAGATAGTTAAATAAAGACTCACCTCGGTCAATTGTATCACTGCTGCCCACTGGGCATGGTGAGCATTGGCATCGCCTCCGAGTAGGATGAAGTCATTTCGTGGATTTGCTGCTCTCACGAACTCCCTGAAATTATCCGGTGGCAGTGAGCCTTGGTCATCGTGCGCTAGGTAGAAGGAAGCAAGTTAAAGCTCCTTCGTAGCATCTCGACGCTAACCGCTGTCAGATCCCCGTCGCTAAAATTGGGTAGAAGGAAAACATTAAGAGTAGGCTTAGCCAATATACATGTGCAAGGCTTTCCCTTTTCCTGAGCGCTATAGAGCTTATACGCTGGCGTCCACAGGCCACAGATGCTATTGCCAGTGATCCGCGGCTCCTGGACTAGTACAATGTCTACCGCACATGATGACAGGTGCAGTAGGAGTGCAGCTGATGCAGCTTTACAATGATGCAGGTTAATTTGGGACGACCCTGATCATAAAATTTTGGCGCTCTCCTCCGATGGACGACTCGGACATCCCCCAGAAGTTGACTCTCAGAGTACAACCCCCTTAGAGCCAAGCTTCCGACCGAGCCTGACGAAGCGTACCCACTACCTTCCCCGCCCTCGTCTACCTCCATCTCGTCTTCACTGAGGGGATCACCTCCGGTGCGAGACTGAAGGTTGACCAAGGCTTCGACATCAGCCTTATAAACCTTAAGGCTTATATTTTTGAAGCCGTAGCTTACTTTGAAGTCCTGCTTTTTTAGCGCTTCGACGCTAGCGCTGTCGAGCAACAGGACTATCTGCATCGTGGCCCGTTCAGATTTCTCCACGTTGATCACCTTCCAGTTCTTGGTCGGTAGATCCGGGTTGTAATCCTGGAGCAGCTCCAGGCTACCTTGAGGCGCACGCCCGGATATACCTCCCCTATCAGCGTTACGGCGGCTCTATATACGTTTACCGACCTGGCGTCATCAAGGCAATTAGCTTGACATTGCCCTGGAACCACCCTGCATCGGTAATAAGATGGCGGTGGAACAGGGTTGTCTCTTTTATCCTTGACGGCCACCGTAGCGAGCGCGGCCTAGATCCACTTCCACTGTTGTTTCGGAATCCTGCCAATCTTCGCTGTTCTCGTCTATAATGCCAATGATCTACCGACCCTGGCAATTTCGGCGAAAGACCGCATCCAGCCTCCTTGCATCTTGCCCTTTTCGGTGCCGTGGGGTTGGATTCATTCTTGGAGCGATTCGGTTGAGCAGTTGCTTGATGACCAGCGTCCACAGCAGAGGTGATAGCACCACTCCCTGCGGCGTTCCCCTGTCCACTGATTTCGTGGCCTCGTACAATCCCCACTGTGATGTAATCTTTCTGCAATTAACATGCAGGACCGATCCAATCTCGTTTACGGGCTGGATAGGTAGCCTCGGTGACGATGTAATGAAAGACCATTCCATAAGCACCATTTAGAGAAACTCTATGAAAGCCCGGCCAAAGTACTAGAAGACTGCCTAGAGCATTATTCTTATTATTCATGCAGGCGCTATTTCTCTATGACTTATTCCTACACACGTGTGTATCGCATAATGCCTTTCAGGGTTGTTCTATCACTTACCATGTGGTGTACGCCTATGTGGGTAAGTTGATGGAAGGAGTAACGACTAGGTACATGCCCTCATCCCCAAGAATACAACTACTTGCATTGGACCGCCACTATGTAATATAGCTATCACTAGAAATCTCAATCAGCCATACTCACAAAGATTTTGAGAAGACAATGATCGATTAAAGCATACATGCTTTGGAATCAATTAAAAGACAAACGATGATGCCGTACCTCACCGCCTTTAGGGTAGTAGGAAGCGCCCTTCAGAAGGAACCCCGACCGCGTAGGAAAATATGCTAGCCAAGAGTCAACGTTCGGCCAAGGAGTGCGATCACGTGTATATGTATTCCAGTAGCTACTGCAATTGCCACCCAATATAATATTCCGACGAAGCCTAGCGTGAAACTTAGTAGCATGGCTCGGGTATAAACACCTAATCTGGGCCATGAGCGTTACTTAAACGTCTGAGCAAAACGTCCTGCACTGCCCATCGCATCCTTAGGTCATCGGTCACGCAGCCCAGCGCACTCACCGATAACTGTATCGAAAGTGTGACCCCCCCCTACTGTTTTTTTTCTTTTCTTTTTGGAGGAGAATTGCTAGCCATAGTCCCTCGTCATTAACACCGTACCTTCGACCTCCAGCGAACTGTAGTAACGAAATGTAGTCTCACTCATAATGTGGCAACAAGTTCGCGTACCTCTTCTTTATATAAAGGTCCACCTAGACACCAGGACTCATGGTTTCCGCCTTCGCTAGGAACTCTCTCTTGTACACAATAACAATGCTAAGATTTTTCGGCTGAGCACCATCCTATACGTCCTATACAGAAACTCGTTAGTCATAAGCATGCCTCTCGCCCTGTGACAAGGTGTTGCACGCCTTTGAGTAAGATACCTCATAGTAGATCCCTGCTACTCGTCCCGACACGGCCTCGACTTGTCTTGCATGTCTTTGGCGATCTTCCAACCATTACCCCCTATTACCTGCCTGCTTCTACTAGAACGGACTATCAGCTACATCTGTTTCACCATGGCGGCTTTAGCTGTTCCATCTGTAACTCTTCTTCAAGTAGGCACGAAACTTGTGTCTAGCCTACGCCCCGTCATAAGCTCGTCCCTTGTTAGCGAATTTCCCCAGTTCACGATGCTGATCCCATCCCAAGTTGCTCCATGCGAGTCATGGCCAACTACCGTGTGGGTTGAGTCCCCCCCTAGTTTTCGTTATTCCTGTATTACTAGCAACTCTTAGCTAGACACTCAAGTATACGAACGCTAGGTGGACCTGAGGGTCTATACTTAAAAGATTCACCTCCCCTTCTCAACACTCTGTCATTCAGGGTGTACGCCTGATAGCTGATTTCGCTCTAGTTGAGACGCACGATCGTCCTATCAAAAGTACCACTATCCTCATACGCATCACATCTCGGGCACCTTGATAATATACACAACGGCCATCAGCCTGGAGCTTACAATCGTAACTACACTCAAAGATACAAGTAAATGACTCGGCTAACCCACCTGCTTGCGACCAATCGTTATGTTAGGACTTTTACAGTACACTGTCTATATATTCGGTCTTTGGCCAGGACTATTAAGCTACACAGTAACGGCCAGGATACGCTAGATAAAGTATCGCCTCCTCTCGTTTCGTATTAGTTCCCTCCTCACGGCATAATGTAAGCGTGCACGCCGTTAGGTCATTCCTTAGCACGCTATGACATCATCAGTATATCCGACTCCATTTGCGCCCCTGCTACCATGTCACTAGCCTCCGTCACGCACCCTGTCCATCGCCGTGCGAGACCGCTCCATGCCAGTATAGGCATTCTGCTAGCAGGAGACAGGTTATATGCCATCGCTATCGGTCACCCCACTACGTACGAATGCCTACTCAAACCCCCCTCCCCCCCACTCACCCCCAGGATACTCCTCCACTCTCTCCCCCCCCCGTAAATATGCCAGGGCATTATATTTCACGATGCAAGATAGTCTGCATTTCACCATTACTAACATGCTCTGCAACCCGATACTTATCCCTGTTGTGCATGCGTCCAGCAATAAACACTTCCGTTCGGCAGCGAACCTCATAGTAGACCAGAAGACTTTTCCCCCGCATTAGATGCAGCCCTCAAAAAGCTCACTGAACCCATTTACCCCCCCCCCCCCCCAGGCGACGCTACTATAGATAGCTCTCTCAAGTCAGTTCATAGAACATGAGTACCGCAAATGACCGAATATTATTATCCACGCCTTCTAGTCCCTACAAGGCCATTGCCCTCAATGCCCTAGACTACTCTACACTATACTTGTTCTGACAACTTTACACCAGACCCCATATGCGACTTACGAACACTCACGCCCCTTTACCCGTCTAGCCACACACCTCCACGACCTTTGCTTTATATATCCTGACCCTTCCTATACAAAGAAGAATAACAGTCCCGCAAATGCCGCCTGGTGCATTTCCCTGCACAGACTGACATAATAATGGTGATACGATTAGCATATCAAGCGCCAGATCTGATAGGCGCTACAAAGCTGCAAGGCAAAGTGTACGCACCAATTGTAGCTGAAACGTACGTCCGGACTCTCTGTTTCGATTCCTTCAGTCTCACTTACGTCACCGGTCCTACAACTATGGCCCGTGCGATTCCCAGTATATATGAATGTATCAGTCATGCGTCCCCTGATTCCCGCATTTTTCATCATCCCTGAGCATCACTGACACCTGTTAGCACTTGCATCAATCATGTCATTTAAAGCTATCCTGTAGCCTATGCGAGATTATATTCAACCGCACCTTACATGTGCTTCTGACTGCCTAATATGAAGGGATTAAGACACGTTGAGCATATCACAGCTGTTTAATCCTTCTGAGAGTTTCAATACACTGTCCATGGGTACCTGGAGAGACATATTTACGTCGTCTGGCAAACAGCGCTGAACCAGCTAAACTACCGTGCCATGACGTGAGGTCCCATAACATGACTCTATTCCGTCCCCCTTTCCCCCCCTTGATGTGCCTATACTAACCACAGGACACATCTCACTTCAGTCATCCAAATACTTGGGGCAACACGATCTGATGTAACTATCACCATGACAGCCTTCGTCCGCCATTTAAGCCGATCTGTGCGCCGAAGCCCGGCAGGCTAAAATGATACCCCCCCCCCCCCTTTCATTGATCGTGTTAACTGTCCTAGATCGCATGTCTTTTTTTCACCCTCGGGACGCCGCGAGATCAAGTAATCCAGGTAGTCTAGTCGGCTATTTGTGTTTGGAGTTACTGGCATCGCCGATACTAACTACAGCCATATGAGCGGGATAGTCGCTAGTTACCAACGCTGCCTCCCAGGCACCGATGACACTGTGCAGTGTAACGCTATGTCTTGCTACAAATGCCTACAGCGCTGGTATGCTGACCAGAATAGGCATACTAGTCATGACCTAGCCTTACGCGGTTGTTTTCAGGACCCCAGTAACGCAAAGCCCCCTCCCTAAACATCGCCATAAGTGCTGCCATACCCTCTTAATTTTCGTGATGCGTATGTTGTTCTCTTGTCAACAATAGCTCTCACAAACACAGAACCTCCACTCCATTCGTACATAGAAATAGAGGCATTATCACATCGCGCCTAGCACACAACCCATATGAGCCAAAAGAGATGCGCGAATCAAGCCCCACGTGGTACACCCATTTCTCCTTTTACATGCCAACTCTCCATGGTGCCGTTAGAGGCCGTATATCTCGGACCCTCTCCTCCACCGTTAGCAGCCGTTACCATTTGACAGGACTACTCCACTGCACGTACTAGTCGATGATTCCAAATGATCATTTGCGGCAGGAAGGCTATACTGCGTCCCTAAGAACGGATCACGCTCCAGTCCTACTACTTAAGGAACACTATGTGACTCCCTATTCACCCCACTCCCTCCATCCTCACCTGCCTGCCCCTCCCCCCCCCCCCCCCGTTGTCGGGAGACCATCTATGTTACTCTTGTAACGCCAAGAACCATATCCCGTCTTCTGCCGCCATCATAATTGTTACGACCGGTCGTCCTCGGTAGAATGCATCGTACTTCACAGCATGACAGCATTCTACGGTGATAGACTGAGCCATCCCCAGCAGAGTGTAGAAGCACAACTCCATGACGGGCAGCGTGCCCTGGTGTACCCTGACTGATATCCATCGCTCAGATACAAATCCCCAGTTGTGATGTATCTTTACTATATCTGCAGATTTAAGCCTCGCAGCCAAGTCCAAATCTCGCTAAGGCGCGAGGTGCTTACTTCAATGTAATATTAGACCCGAGCATCCGTCAGATTCGCCATTGTTAGTCACAAAAGAACCATTATTGAAAAGCATGCTGGCACATCTGTCTAGAAGCCACTCCTAGAGCTCTATTACACCTTCGATATTCCCCAGGGTCTCTTTCCGCTTTATGCCTTATATGTTCACCATATGAAGCCTGAGTATCTAAAGCACTTGCCCTTCGGGCACTTGGGTGTACGCCATGTTGTGTTAGCGTGGTAGAGCAGCTTCTTCCATCCCACGTTGGACCTTATGTACACACCTTCTATCAGCCTCTCAAAGGTTTTTAGCAGACATGATGTTCACGCTAATGGGTCTATAGTCTTTGGGATACACGAAACCGATTCTATTACCACTACGCCCTTTGAGTAAGCCCAAATTTCACGAGCTAGTAGCTTCCAAGAGTGCGGCTACATAGATATCAAGTCTTACACTTGCCAACTCATTCGGGGGAATTTAACTTATTTTCCCCGTGTAACAGCCAGTTCATCGATATCCGCACCCCTACATTTGAAAACCTTGTAGCCGAATGTTCGCTACCTTATGAGGCCGGGAATCATACTACTATTCTGGGCATGGCGCGAGAGAGTAAACTTTAATGGCGACGACGTTCTTCACCTGTCTCCATTATGATCTTCTTTGAATCGGCCACCCAAGCCCTTGGTACTCACCCGCCTCGTGATGAAGTGATTGATGTTCGCTTGGCTGCCTGGCCTCTTCTAAGCGCTCTCCGGATGCGTATCGCAAAGGTGTATCGCAGTACCAGCACCCAAACTGAGATAGATCGCGATTACTCATATCTCGTACGCCATCTCATTCAACCTATCTCTTTCGTTATTAGATACCCTGTACTATTTCGCTCTTCCCCACATAGCACTTGATTGACTTCCTCCCAATCGGCCCCTGCTGTTCGCGTAGGGAGCAACACTCTTACGTTCCCCAGTCGCCAGAAACTATTGACATGAGCAATTGCGTCTTTACGTCCATCTAGTAATATTACACACGCGTTGTAGATACGGGGTCTCTACGTCAGATGTCCGAGCATAGCTAACCTCGCTCCCGACAGGCGCGTCTGCGTGTTGCCTGGGTCCTTTTGCGCAGCTTATAACATTTCATCACCTGTTTATCTGTCAGCTACATTCTGAGTAAAGACCGTTAGCTTAACTTGCTCACAATGGCAAGGCTTATAGACATTGCTGTGTCACTCGAAGATTCTTAAAGTCGTGCAAAGCTTTGTCCTTCATATCAGCAAGTCTATTAGCGAGTAATGAGTTAAGGAGTATATGTCCCATTCACGATTCCACCTCCCATGTCTCTCCTCCACATGGACAACATTCCGTTCTGGGAGTTCCCATCGCACTACCCTCTATAAGTACGGTCGGACTGCTGAACGGCGATATACGCCATAGGAGTGTAAAATGGAATAAGCATCTATACTTAAGCAATCGATTCCCGAATCATTATACGTCGCCAACTAAATTCACGAACTCACCACTTCCAATCAGACCATACCTTGATATATCACGTACGCGTATCTTCAAACCATATCTGCCTGTATGATGTAATAAGGACTAGTGGTAGATGATCTAGGTTGACCATACTCCCACTTGCGGCTCTCTGCAACATGCGGTTCGCCAGATCGTAACCCAATAGAGCACTTCGCCCCCTATCGTCGTTAATAATCTCTGCTCCCCTCCTTCATGACAATTGTTGGGTGCGCATTTCGCCACACCGCGCCTGCAAGACCAACGACGCTTTGCACCTTCACGTCCGTGGTCAACCCAGCAATCTCTTGCATTATCGCTCCATCGGTCGGCAACCACTCTCGCAGCATGGGCCCAGCTGTGGCCAACGCACGAATGCGCAAGGAGTAATAATGAATTATATAAATTAAATGTCAGCGCGCGATAACCTCCCGAAGAGATTTATCGTTTCCGAGCAGCATGACCTATCATCTGAGTCCGAAATGCACGCGCAGATCGTGTGCTCCTTTTGATAGTTTATGTACTCACAAATATGGCACGCGTCGCACGGGACTGTACACTACCCTTAGCTTTTATGTCCCCGACTACCGTGACTGACATCAGTGCGACGGACAGAAATGATGCTTTCAGCTGATGATGCTGTTTCATGTCACAGACAATATCACTCGGCGAAGGTAAGTCTGACACCAACTACACTTCCTGACCCGAGCTGCGACCCCGTGTATACCATTAAAATTTTGCGATCCCCCCTTGCTATCATGAGACAAAAATCAACTTAATTCTTAACAATTTTGATTGAATGTGTCGCTTTTGCACCGAGTTGTTGAGCCAGTGCCCCGCTTCC
Organism: Eurosta solidaginis; assembly: GCA_029619165.1. Classification (NCBI taxonomy): domain Eukaryota; kingdom Metazoa; phylum Arthropoda; class Insecta; order Diptera; family Tephritidae; genus Eurosta; species Eurosta solidaginis. Next base: position 7,996 of record JARSSU010030750.1, on the reverse strand, counting down.
TAGCCATTCGGGCAGTCAACAATCAATCCGGCCGGCAGCCACAGCTAACCATGCATACCCATCCGCGGTGGCTGCCCGACTCAACAGGTCCCACCACTACAGCCGAGTCCCCTTCAGATATTCTAAATTTAAGCACGCCAATTTATGAAGGGATGCAGCTGGTTTCCTTACATTACTCTACGAGCTTCGACATCTGTCTCTTACCACAGTTTGGCGAACACATATAACGCCACAATCGTATTATATAATTTCGACTATATGAGATCAGACTTACACAAACCACGTGCAGCACCGCATTTATCTCTAATCTGACCAATCCCTCCACAACGCAACCAGCAGCCAACATACTAGCCTAGCAACTCCGGTTTCAATTGTACCAACAGAGAACGCAGAACAACGGTCAACAGCAACGCAATGATCTACCTTTCTAATAAGCAACTAACTTTACGGAAAAATCGTCTCGCTGCTACACTATCGTAAGAGAGACACACAAGATCATACAGCATACTCTTATCGTTGATATTAACACGTAAATTTTCAACTTGATAATCATCACTGTTCGAATTTTTCCTATTTATCTCTCGTCTATATTACTAAACTTACTTTCCAGAACACTTGTATACTACACCTCAGCGCTTACAAAAATGAATCAATCCATTCAACTGTGATAGTTTTTAGCCGATCCGACCGATTAATAAACACCGTATCTATAACATCTACTCGCCTATAGATGCGAATATTTGGCAATTTGATCTTATTCGTGTCAGGCTAACATGTAGAACATCTCGAGCATCATAGGAATCTATGTTAAGCGTAACATAGATAACGAGGCTACTACTGCTTTGACCATCGTATACTTCCCAAATGTACCAATAAGTTACAATTAACATGACCGTTGCAACCCACACGCTCCTGAAATTGCAATACATCATGATAATATAAGTTAGTAGATGTATATCTAAAGTTTTGAGATATATAATATATACTCCTCATGACGTTCATAAACCTCGACGCTTCCGCCACAGCAAGATCGTCTTCAGTCTACAGATAGCTGATTCAGTCCAAATTCATGTTTTTATACTCGATAAATGTAAAAATCTATGATGTCGACAAGCGGACCATATTACGTCTAGAGTAGTCTAATCAGAATTAGACTCCAAATTTGTTGGCAAGGATCAGTGAACCAGCAACCCACAGAAAACTCGTAAATCACCGACCAGAATAAAAATCATTACAATATTATTATAATAGAAATATGTAATTGATATCTAGTATATGCCAGTCAGTCTTTCATAGATTTGCTCTCAGTAATAGTTCCATCTATTCAGTTAACCCATTAGACATCACTTAGTTCACCATTCTGAAATACGTGTAGCTGGCCAAAGTGTGTTTAGGTTATTCCAAATATTATCTGACCGACTTCTGCTTCTCTGTTGGCAAATATACAACATTCATCGTTATTACGCTTCATTTTCAATTTGTTCTCGTAGGAAAATGAGTCAAGTTTTAGTACTAATCTATATGTTAGATCGTTATGTGACGTTCTGTCGATTTAAGAGAGCGATTATTTGCAATACTTTGAGTTCAGTACAACACCCTCGAGTTATCTTCAACAATTTACAGTGAGTTTTATTAGTTTAATGTCTATTTTCTAAACTTTCATAATAATGATTTAAGACACGGTGCTTCGCTCCTAACTGACGTCGAATAAATCCATAGTATACTCGCTTCAGTAGATAGAAGAGCAGATCATAACAGAATTTATGTTTTCGTGTCATTCTCAAACCACGCTCACGTTATTCGATTCAAATCTATTTACAAATAAATGAATACACTTGTTGTGCCTGCTGATCTGCATCACTCTCAACTACCACCCCAATCTTAAGAGTCTACACGGCAATACCAATAAGGAGACTTTTCATAGTAATATTCTTTCTCAATATATACTAATGTTTGACATCGATTGTGTGCCTTTTGCACAACTATCATTAAAATCTCTATTTCAAACATATGCACATCCCATAGTTCTTGCGTTCATGTGTCCTGACGAGTATTACGACATTTAACAAGTTACAGACCTGTACTTTAAGTCCGGCCTATGTAACTATCATAAACCATACATCATTATAGCATATCCTATCATCAACACTACGATCACGGTTGACATCAATACTTTATTATCAGAATGTACAAAATGCTCTCTATTCTAGCTTTCTTGGAAGTGGCCAGAACAGAACTTTACTGGATTACTATTACTAACACATTCCCAAATTAGGTTCAACAACCTTATTATATACAGCTGATGACTTCAATACCCTCTCATTTGCATCTATCGAATCTTCGAAATTAAATGAATTCTTCAAATACTATTATCTTATCAAATTGGTACAATGTGTATTAACTATTTCACTGAGTTGGATCTTAATTACAAGTAAAACTCATTCATAGTTCAAATACAAATAACACTATTTATACGATATTCACTTTTTTTTTTTTTTTTAATCATTGTCTCCAATTATTAACTAAACCTATATATAGACTACGACTCTCATCTAAGATGCGAATCTGTTGAAACCCATTTCTTTATAAGTCTGTTTGTTACAATCCAAATAACGCATACAAGTGCAGATAACCAGATCTGATGACATAGCAGCTTGCGTTAGCACCATACATAATAGCTTATAGATCACAACCATGTTATGGCATGCCACTTAGAGTCTTTCATCAATACTTACTCCTGGATTGCGGTGAACTCGCGTGCTATGTATAGATTTTCTCGTTTTAAACTATCGCCGATATCCAACAAAGTCGCGCACTTCAGAAATTTTGTATCAGGCATATAATACCTGAAATAAGGAGCGTAGTTCAATCCAACATTGAGTTATGAAAAAGTACATCATTAGAAGATACTTCGTAGAATCTACCGAAATATCGAGCAACTGCGCCAAATTAGATAAATCTAGAGGTTTTCAACCGAGTGTCTACGCTCACCTGATCTTTTGACTAGTGTGCGTATACGTTGTCTATGCGCTGCTGCGAATACCAGTCTCAGCAGCGGGTATCACTTGTCATGTCGTCAGAGACGGACGAGCGTGTGAAGCGTTCAGCCTAGTTGATAACGCCTGCTGTAACGTGACTTGTGAGTGAAGCTGCTACGTATATACGCTCGATACGTTGGCTCAGAGCACGGTAATGGATTATCGGATCACCATGCCTAGTAATGAAAGCAGAGAGACTCTTATAGCTAGCCCAAGTGAGCTACATCTGAGCAGACGCGCGCGCTGTTAACAAGATTGTGGCCCAGCGTAGCAATGCGGTCAAGATCGATAGCTACATACGTCGATATGGCGCTAACTGAAATTCCCTATTGGATTAGCCTATGGACTCACAATTCTGAGTGGCTGCACCAAGGATTGTGGGTGATAACTTACACTGCATTATGATAATGCGTCACCCCAAATAATTCTTTGAACATCACGACCTCGCCCTCAGGTAACTCGATCAAGCACAGGACGTATGTATAAAGGATTTACTCATGATAGAATCTACTCGTAGCTAACGTTCTTACGCGTAACTCAAAATCTTGATACGACTGGTCCGTAACCCAACTTTCTCACTGTCAACATGCATCACCATGCCGGAACATCGGCATACAGAATTATATATGCACATATTTGACGTTTCATTCCACAACCTTAGGCTAGATATCTATAATTACGTATTGTATGAGTCCAAAATGTCGCGTCCCCCCCCCCCCCCCCCGGACTAGGACTTGGGCTTTCGAAAATTATGTTCATGTGTATGTGAGAGATACTTTTAGATCACCCTAACAGGCATGAAATCCTACAGCACGACCAAACATTGACACGTTATACACTTCTGCAACCTCTAGTACCGGTTTTCCGTGGACTACAGTACGCCACCTAATTATAACAGGTGCAGGCAAAAGCACGCGGGGGTAATGTCTTAAATGGACGCTGGATGAGAGTTGATTAGTCGGTAGCGGTAGACATCGCGCTGTCGAGGATCCATGCCAGATCTGCCAACTAAAGAGGCCTTTAATTCACACTTCAAATACGTATACTGTCGTCAAGGCACTAGGTCAGAATGGACAGTGGAGAGATGGCGAGATTACTTGGTGGAGTAGTTTGAGGATGGTGTTCGCACGTGCTTAGGGTGGGGGGTGACCTCCGCTGGCTATTGCATCTCGAGTCGTTGCTGCCCCCCGTAATGGAGTACCAGTGACACCAATATCGTGGGTAGTCACAAGTCATCATGGTATCGGGCTGTCAAAGTGCCGATGTACTTAGCGATTTCTATGGAGCAGATTTCGCACAGCGTGGTGAACTTCCACAATGCCAATTGTATGCTGGAATTCTTCGGAAATATCAGTCCCGAATAGCAATGACACGAGAATCCTACTAGTTGGAGTCTGCGATTCGTACGGCGGGCATGTACATGGAATAGGTTACTCGAGAGAAGAAGCGATGACCAGATGTAAGTGAGGCACATAAACCCCGATTCGCCGAGAGTGGGTCAAGAGGATCTGATACGGTAATTTACCAGACTTGCTGCGATGCGGCTGCACGTGACATGAAGCACTCACATAAGCTCCCCCCCAGAGAGCCCCCGACAATATGGACGTCCTACATCTATTAGATCGGCTGTATACGTCGGACATTTTCCTAAAGTGACTGTATTGTGATATCCTCTTTAGCCCCCCCGTCCCTTTTGCCAAGAGCGCACGCGATAAATCTCCACAGCGTACCGCATGCTTTTCCCTTGCAATAGCCAATTCAGGCAGGTGCTTTCCAAACTTCTCTTTAATAGGCATGGGGACTGATGACGCCCATCCCACTTTCACAAGGTGACTGGTAGGCACGTGCGCGCAGTCCATCGCACCCCGGACGTGATGGAAGATTAAAACCCACGCTTACGGGTCCGGCCAGGTATACGAACCACAGTCGCTCCGCGAAAGCGTCAGCGAGGTTGAGGCTGACATTGAGGGAAAACTAGATGGACAAGGATTGACGGCGTGTCTAGTAGCCAGCCAATTGAACGAGATGGTTTAGGTGAATCCACCGGTTAATCGGAGCAACTGGTGTCGCCCCCGTACTTGCTCTGGCAAATTTCTCTAGCCTTGTGCCTGAAGATCAGCGGTTCTGACACCCGTGCGCTGTAGACAGTACGAAGCCTAACCTGCTCAAGACGTCCAACAAGACACTCCTTTTTTTTTTTCCACGATCATATAGGGTACCTGTTAGGAGGATTCGCAAGGGTCCAAGTAAAAGGGGCTTAATTCGCGAGTTATCTTCACTATCTTTATCCCGCCCCCCATCAAATGATAGCACGATGCCCCCCCCACACCCCTCCGCGTCCTTTTTTTGTCCACGTCCTAAAGTCACCTAAGATATAGGACGTGTCATACCCGGAAAAAGGGCGCAACTCCACATGAGTAAAATGATCTCGGACGATATCAGGTATATTATCGACGACATGGAGCGCAGTCGACCTACTGACCGGCCCCCACCCCCCCCCCCCCTCTCCTGTCGGCGTTCTTGTGCGGTGCCGCCCCTCCCCTGTACCACACAAAAACACAGATGAAGCAGGCACATGTCATCAGGTGTGAGTGCACCCACACCCCACACCCCGTCGAAACAAGATTTTTTTTTACACTGTGCTACCACAAAGTTTGTAATGTCAATCGAAGAACATTCGACCCCCCCACAGTCGCAGTGATCACCCAACAAGTATGATGGCTGGCACCAACCCACCGTCAGCACCCAGACCGGTCCTGGACCCGTCAAGCACACCGAACGCGTTCTGGTGAGAGTCGACTACAAGAAATTGTGCATCACATGTTCACATAATGCTTGCGAGTGCATGTGCTACCATCGGCGCCCGATCTCCGTCGCGTCAACATAAAACAAATGACTGTCTCGCCCACATAAAGACATGCCCATAACGTGACACTGGTGGGCTTGCCCGACTACACCCAACAGGCACGCGGAGACGCAGCCACCTCTGCACAACAACGGTAATGATTTCAGACAACCGTTGTCGTAAGCGCAAGATGTCCCTACCGAACGTGTGCTTCAACAAAAGAGCTGAGTTGTGCTTTCGTTTCGAGCATTATGGATCCATTACACACACACAGTTTCCATGGCGCGCGCACGTGACCGCAGTAGAAGAATGAATGTGGACCCGGGTCAACCTAGGGCCAGCCCGGGCATAGTCTACAATACTCACCTCATTTCGCGCCAGTCGATAACAGGAGAAACATCATGCTGTCACTAGTATACGAACGCGCATAAGTGCAGCCTGCGGACCATGACAACAAAAATCGGGCACAGCGGAACTCCTGTTCACGGAGTTAACTACACCTGGCACTCACGCCTTATGTTGTGTAACGTTTGCGAGCTGTGAGAGGGTTGGTCCAACCCATGTCACTGGCTCGACTAAGCCGATGCCCAACAGCCGGGGAAACCCCTCCCCAGCCACCTAACCACTCACATGACTCCGCTCAACCTGAAGCCGTGGGATGACACTCGGTATTGACTGAAGGTTCGCTTAAGCCCCTATTTAACGATGACACCAGGCCGCGACAGCCCGGCGGCCGCGCTGCCCACTGCGCACTCAACTCCAATTTGTAAATGCCCCAACCTCCTCTCGTGCCTAAGCATTGTACGCACGACAGCGCACTCCAGGTAACGGTGCGTGGGGGGGAAAGGAAATTTAGGGGAGCGCAACGGATCGTATCCGTTAGTCGTCGAACGCATCTGAGCAGGAGACGCCGCGATGCTCACATGGCCTTCGAGTTAGGGAAGCATGCTGGTGCAGAGGACACGTGGAGGATCGCAGTGCATTCTCTTGACACTTCCGTCCCCAGTCCCCTGGGGTTTCCCTGAAATAGTGTGTCCTCGGGTATGGGGCGGCCGGCGATTGCCGTCCGCTGAAATAGGGCCTGTGTGCAGTCCACTGGCTCTAGGGAGCTGGCAGAGGAAAACAAACCTATAATTTGGGGGTGTGTGAGTGAGGCCTGGGTCGGTGCTATGCGTCGGACCTACCTCGCTGGATATGGCACTCCGCAGGTCCCCTCGTCCCATAGATTGCCTGGGGGAGTCGCGGCTTAACAACATCGGCTCCTGCGTCTTCTCTGTTGTAACGCGTACTCGTGATCGCCCCACACGAAACCAACTCCGCGTGACATGTTTAAATATTGTTTGTAGGGAGACTGGCTGGACTGAAGGGTTTTGCCATCGAATGCATTTACGTCGTCCTTGTGTGAGGGCGAGTGGTCTAATAAGTAAGCCCATCAACAATAGAGATAAAGACAATGGGAGATAGATAAGTTCGCTCTCCAGCGCTTTTTAGAATGACATTCGGTGAATGCGTTTCGAGTGTACGCTGATCTGATGTATCAACACCTAAAAACTATTTCAGACCGCGTTCCAAACTCGTCGTTGCAATTCATAGAGACGAGTTGTTCATAGTTCGGATCTCAGGGTGGGGGGCAGGGACATCGGCGCACGAGGAGAGAGAGAGACAGAGGAGAGGGCCGAGTGAGGGGGAAGGGGGTAGAAGAGGAGGGGGGGTGTTGGTGAGGGGCACCTCAAGGGCTGTGCCGCCCTCGGAGGGAGCAACAGTGTCAGCGGCCGCGTCGGTTGGTTCCCGCTGCGAGGGGAGTGCGACCAGAACAGTGGGGCGAGGGCTGGAGGGAAATGCGGGAGATTCAGGGCCCTGACGAGCGAGTCTGCTGGTAGGAATCGATTTTAATCCAGGTTGTAGATCTAAGCGCATGCGGATTTCCGGGAGCCTAAAATTAAGGAAGCCGTGTGAGGGCGAGCTGAAATTTTTTCTTCAACTTCCTAAAATGGTCCCTTTAGTGGGCTGTGCAGAGAAGTAGACGGGTCGCAGATGCGATTTTCCGGACTCGCAGAGCCCGCGTCCATCCGTGCTGGGATTGATGTTAATTTCTTTTAGATATTGTCCTTCT
>JARSSU010030749.1:0-28559 GCA_029619165.1 Eurosta solidaginis | reverse complement strand
TTTTTCAACCCCGACGCGAAATCATGGCGCTTTCACGTATTTATAGCATATATGGTTTTTCCTGAAAAAAAAAAAAGAAAAAATCATAGAGATCGGTGGTATATAGTTATATACCCCATATAAACTCTAAATTTTTGCCCCCTTTTTACGGCTAGAAGCTTCAAAATTTCATCAAATAGTTACGTTTACGTCATATATTGTTGAAATACGTGATTCGTAAGTCATAGTTCTTACACGCAGACCCAAAAAAACCTGTAAACTTTGCATTCCCACACAAAGTACCTACCTGTTTTTTATTTTAATTTATCTTAAAAATCGTTAAGGTATGTAGATCTGTTCACTATATATTTCCTATCTTATACATCCGATTTATTCGGAGATTGAGCGGGAATAAGATTATTGTTCAGCCCCATTCATGAAAGGTATGAAGTCCCGTTTTTACTTGTTTTTATTGCTTTTGACCCAGAAATAAGAATATGAACATAAAAAAGTTTTTGATTTGGTTTTGTTCGAAAAAAATGAGAAAAACGAAAAACATAAAAATTCATCAAAATTTGACATACATAGATTTGATTTATTCTAGTATACTAAAAACCAATTTAAGATTTATTCTTATAAATTTAGTTTTAGAATACAGTCTAAATGTTTAAAAATGCTTTTTCCTGCTTTTCCTGCCATATTCGGTAACATTTTCTCTTATTAACGTCCAAATATGGTCCCCCATCATGCTTTCCGTATACTCGCCTTGGTAGCGTTTCTCAAACTCCATTATATCTTGATGGAATCGCTCCCCGTGTTCTTCTGAATAAGCTCCCATATTATCTTTGAATTTATCCAGATGTAAATGTAACATGTGCATCTTTAGCGACATTCTACATCCGATGGCGGAAAAATTCGTAATCATGCCAGTTATCAGCTCATCATAATTTTCATCCCTATGATTTCCAAGAAAGCCATGAACTACTGCCTTAAAACTGTTCCACGCTAGTTTCTCCTCATTGCTGAGTAGGTCCGGGAAAATATCGCAGTTCATAATTTTTTTTATTTGAGGGCCAACAAAGATTCCAGCTTTAATTTTCGGCTCTGACAGCTTTGGAAAAAAAGTCTGCAAATATTTGATAGCTTTAGACTCAATATTAAGAGCCTTCACAAATTGTTTAATAAGGCCCAATTTAATATGCAATGGCGGCATCAATATATCTTTAGGATCGAGAATTACTTACTTACTTAATTGGCGCTTAAAAAATAAATGTAAGGCACGATAACCTCCGAAGAGATCTAACGACGAGCTTCTCTTCCAATTTGCGTCGTGCTCCTCTTGATTTTCCCTACAAATTGGCCGGACGGGACCTACATGTTTTATGCCGACTCCGAACGGCATCTGCAAAGCAGATGAGTTTTCACTGAGAGCTTTTCATGGCAGAAATACACCCGGAGTGCTTGCCAAACACTGCCGAGGGGCGACCCCGCTTAGAAAAATTTTCTTCTAATTGAAAAATCTTATTTCTAAAATTTTGATGTTGCTTTGCCCGGGAGTTGAACCCAGGGCGTACGGTGTGATAGGCGGAGCACGCTACCATCACACCACGGTGGCCGCCAGGATCGACAATTGCTTCATGTTTAATATTAAATCTTCCCACTCCATACTCAGTACGTTCAGGCCAATGTTTTTGGCGATAGTGGGCGGCATCATTTCTGCTATCCCATAGGCAAAGATAACATGAGTGTTTGGTATATCCACTTTGGATTCTAGTAAAAAAACAAACCATCTTGAAGTCTCCAATAACTTGCCACTTGTATTTCGTATATTTGATTGCAGTTAATATCATTTTAATACTGTCATAATTTTCTTTGAGATGTATGGAATGTGCCAGTGGAATAGATGGAAATTTGTTCCCATTGTGTAGTAGAACTGCTTTTAGGCTTTTTGTTGAGCTGTCGATAAAGAGGCGCCATTCATTTGTATTAAAAGGAATACCAATTGCTTCAAATAAACTTTTCACGTAATAGCAAAAACAGAGTCCATCTTCCTTACAAGAAAATTTTTCATGACGCTTTCTTTGCCGAGATATTCGAACGTCAGAAGTAAGAAAATTTCGTTGTTTAAGCCGCGATGCTAATAACTCTGTTTTGTCTTTTGATATATTTAAGTCTCTTATTAAATCATTGAGATCTTCAGATTTGATGAGATGTGGTATTCCTGGTTCAAATTAAGGAACAAATTCGGAATGTGCGGATGCAGATGAACTCGGTGTGGATCAGGTACAGGATTTTGTTCCGAATGTGGTACTGGAGCGGATGTCGATGGTTGTTTCGGATATATTGTTTTCCTTAAACGTTTCCGTTTCAGTGGTTTCACTACACAAAAATAGCAATCAGTGTCATGATTACTCGGTTCCCTCCAAATCCTCGGCACTGCGAACTTCATGGCTCTTTTCTCACCCTGGTACCAAACTATAATAAAACCTAAAGCATTTCATAACAATTTCAGTTATTATGCAATTATATATATGTAGATATATGCATATATATATGAAACAGTTAGTACAATAAAAAAGAGAAAATAAACTTACGTTCCAGAATGCTTCTGCAAGAGTTACTTGAAAGATGTGGAGCCCATTTTTTGTCCTGGTTTTTAACAGGTAGACCGAAGTAGGCTAGGTAGGTCTCGCAAATCCTTGTATTTTTAGTTAAATCAAACTTTTTTTGTCTTCTTTTAATACATTCGCCACATATATAGCAAAACGAATTAGCCGCTCGTTTACAAATTCTCGAAGACATCATTCCTCTGTGATATGCAAAAACATAGTGTCGCTCACAACGAGTGACCCAAGAAACTACAGCTTCTTAAAAAAAATTTTACTTACAAAAGGTAGCTTGCATGCTCTATTGCTAGGCCTGCCAATCCGTCAGTAAAAGTTTCGATGAGTTCCTTAATATGTACTTAACGAATTGCCAAATCTACCTAAAATCATGTGTATCTGGGACCTTTTATCTCCTTTTTACTGTTTCTCAGCCATATTATTATTATATTTTTTTAAGATGAGTATGTTGTGTTTTAAGTATATCTTTTTCGATGCATCGCTCCATCAGGTAGCTACCCGCCGCCCTATATCGACCGAAATAGCGCGAAAGGACCTACATTAGCCTGGTGTAAAAATGCAAAATTTTCAAATCGCTATAACTTCTACAAAACCAAATATTTTTGATTCGTAATTGCATTTTTTTTATAGAATTGAACATAGAATCCGAATATATAGGGCAAAACCCATGTACAAAATTTTTTTTGTTGACCTGTGTTATCAATGGCGTCCATTGCACTAAGCAATGTGCAGTCAACTCGTAGTGGTCACACACACAGCACACGGCGATCCTGTGTGCCAAAGACTTGGTAATTTCATACATAACTTCTACGTAATTGATGAAATACTACTTGAAATGATCAAGCTGGCGCTGGAATAAACTAAACTCGTATTTCAAAATTGGGACAAATAGAGCAACTAATTTAAGACATCTTAAATAGAAGTTTCAATATAGTTGAAGGTGGAGGTAAATTTTTGGGAGTAGAGATAGGGAACTACTTAGAGAAAAGTAGAGGTATGCTAAACATAAAGAAGGAGAGAGGGAAAAGAGCAAGAAGTGGAATAGAAGGAGGGTTGTAAGGAAGACGGAAGGGGATGAGTATGACGTCGAGGAAAAGGAAGACAATATTTTTTCAGGTTCACGACATATCCTTATATAAATTAAAAACTTAGGATAAAACTAGCAAGAGCTTCTTAGAACATGTTCTTAAGAAATTGGTTTTCCAAGCTGCAATCGCATTTTCCCAAAAGTTGTTGAATTTAACATGCGACATTTATCTATACGTACGACGAAACAATGTATGTTATATTTGTGCAATTTTTAATTGCCGCAATACAAATTTATTAAAAGGTGAAGCGATGTTGATGGCTCAAAATCCAGATGTTAAGATTTATTGAAATACAGAAGATAGACTCACCATTAAGTATACCGAATTGATCAGGGCGACGAACTGAGTTGATCTAGCCATGTCCGTCTGTCCGTCCGTCCGTCTGTCTGTTTGAACGCAAACTAGTCCCTCTAATTTTGAGATATCTCAATGAAATTTGGCACAAGGATGTATTTTTGTATTATATTAGACATTTGTCGGATCCGGTAGTATCGGACCACTATAACATATATCTCCCCTACAACCGATCGTTCAGATAAGACGATTTTGGTCATTCCTGCCGCAATTTAGAAGTATAAACGTGAAACTGGGTGATATATGTTCTAATATATCATAGAAGATATCCTGAAGAAATCACTTTGATCGGAGCTATATATTGTTATATCTCATACAACCGATCGTTCAGATAGAAAGATTTTTGGCCATTTCTCCCTTAATTTAGAAAGTATAAACGTGAAACTCGGTGATATATATTTTAATATATCATAGAAGATTTTCATGAAAAAATCACTTTGATCGGAGCTATATATAGTATATATCCCATACAACCGATCATTCAGATAGAAAGATTTTTGGCAATTTCTCCCTTAATTTCCAATATAAAAACTTGAAACTTGGTGATAATTATTCTAATATATCATAGAAGATTTCCTGAAAAATCACTTTGATCGGAGCTATATGTATATAGTAATATATCCCATACAACCGATCGTTCAGATAGAAAGATTTTTGGCCATTTCTCCCTTAGTTTTCCAATATAAAAACGTGAAACTTGGTGATATATATTCTAATATATCATAGAAGATTTCCTGTAAAAATCATTTCGATCGGAGCTATATATAATATATATCCCATACAACCGATCGTTCAGATAAGGGGGTTTTTTTGCCATTTTTTATTTTATATTTATCTTAAAAATCGTTTACATATGTACATCTGTTCACTATATATTTCTTATCTTATACATCCGATTATTTGGAGATAATGAACGGGATAAGATTATTGTTCAGCCCCATTCATGAAAGGTATGAAGTCTTCGGCACAGCCGAAGACAGTCCCGTCCTTACTTGTTTTTCTTTCATTCTCTCTATCCTTTCACTCCCACTCTCATTCTCACCCCGCATTCCCAACGAGAATTGTTCGGAGAAATAGAGCTTTCTACCTAAGTGATGTATATTGGAACGATTTTCCGTCACCCCTTGTCAAATTTGGTTTCGAGACAAACTGGTTTTGGCGTTGTGTCATAATCAGTGTCGTTTTTCGTTCTTATCTGTTGTTGTCGTTCTAACTAAGCATGCCGAGACAGAAAAAATAATCGGATATGAAACTGAGTTCAATCTGAAGCGTTTTACGGCCCTTCTTAGTAGTTTTGAAATTTGTTACAGTTCCTTTCCTGAGGTTTACTTAACTTTTTCTGACTCCTTTTTGACTTTATTTCGATAGTTTTCGCAACCTCCTTCGTGTCACTTCGGAAACTTTTTGAGACTCCTAGCGCTATGCAAAATGGCTCTTTTTGTAGATAGTAAGACCCCTTTTCATATTCAGCGGAACATTTTTCTGAAAGGAGTACACAAATTCGGGAAAGAGAGGCAAACAAACAACAGCGTGGCATTATTTTCAGAAAGGAAACGCCATAAGTGTGAGTAGGGCATCCAACAGTATTAAGGAAAATTATCTCCATTTATAGAGGCGTTCAGAAACCTGGCCATATGCGTAAACAATTTTACATTTAAACTTATATTCGCGGCAGACTGCCAACTTTGTTCTATCTGTACGAGTTTTAAGTAGGTTCTTTCTATTACTCCGTCTCCATCTCTCTCCCCTCTCCCTTTCCTCTTATACTTATTCACTCCTCCCCTTTGCTTTCCTGCTATGTATGTGACTCTCTAACCCTCTCCGTCTCCACTATCCAGAAATGTAGTGTGCTAAGTACCCTCGTAATCGGCTGAGTGAAGTGTGGGATTATTTTGTATTTACCAACCATAGTTTCACATTTTTCCCTTATTCCAGTGAAATAATAATATATTCACAAAAAAAAATCTTTCAATAAAAAATTTTCTGAGCAATTAAAAAGTATTAATTCCGAAAATTCTCACATTTTATTCTGTTATATTGCGGAGATCCTTTTTACCCTATAAGCTAATTTTTTGTTAAAAAGCCATGTATGCAACGTTTAAACGTTTGGTTGATAGCGAACACACACGAACTACTGAAAACATGTAATTTTTGTTAAAAGAATTTTGGTTTTAATAGAAAGAAATCAACTTTTTTCATAAAAGCAGAACGTAGGTAAGTATATTGATTTCTATTAGAACGATTTTATTTTATAAGATTTATAGATACACCGAGAATATTTGTTCCATTTACCAAACAATTTCGAGTTCGGTGGCTTAAAAATTCAAAAATTTTCTTAAAATAATTTCTCATCAAATTATTCGCTGAGGGAATTGGATAATTTTTTAGACAGTGTAGGCAACATTGGTTGTAATTGCAAACAGCATCATTAGTGAAAAAAATATCATACTTGAAAAACAAATAATCATAGTAGTTATCAAATCAACCTCGTTATTATAGTTTCTCAAGCAAACATGCAAAACATCGTTCGTATATTAAATGTGGGGGGGGGGTGCTGGGGATGGGTGGCTTTCACTTTTCAGTGGCCGATAGCAGTGCCATTCATTCGGATCAGTTGGTGATTGTCAGAGCAAATTGTGCAATACTAATTTTCAGTTATGTGATCTGAAGGGATTAACGTGATTAGTCGCGAGATTATAACGTCGTCTTGCTTCAACCGATTTTCGGTGGCTCCAATAGCATACGCTACCAATATGAAAGAAACATATGCGACAATGAAGAAAATTTTACACTCCATAGATTATGATAAGCATCAATGGCCAATTTTTTGTGATTTGAAATTTCTGACAATTCTTTTCGGAATGCAAGGAGGATACACAAAATATCCTTGTTATCTGTGCGAATGGGCAGTCGAGGAAAAGATAATTTCAAAATCAGTGAATGGCCGTGTAGGAAAACACTCGAAATAGGAAGAAAAAAAAACTTAGTTAACATTCCACTCGTTCAGAACGATAAAGTTATTTTGCCACCGCTACACCTCAAGTTGGGCTACATGAAGCAGTTTGTCAATCGACTTGACAAAAACAGCGAGGCTTTATTGCACTTGAAAGCCGTGTTTCCAAAACTAAATGACGCATAAATCAAGGAAGGTATGAAAATATTTTCAATTTATACATGTGATTCACAGCAACTAACAGAGTACAGACCATTGATAGAATTTTTATACTCAGCTGAGCAGAGCTCACAGAGTATATTAACTTTGTTCGCATAACGGTAATCCGTAACGGCATAAACTAATCGAGATAGATATAGACTTCTATATATCAAAATGATCTGGGTGAAAAAAGAAATTCATTTAGCCATGTCCGTCCGTCCGTCCGGTGCGTTGACCTTATGACGCAAAATAGAAAATTAGAAAAACTTTGCACAATGGGCGTGGCACCGCCCACTTTTAAAAGAAGGTAATTTTAAAGTTTTGCAAGCTGTAATTTGGCAGTCGTTGAAGATATCATGATGAAATTTGGTAGGCACGTTACTCCTATTACTATATGTGTGCTAAATAAAAATTTGCGAAATCGGATTACGAACACGCCCACTTTAAAAAAAAGTTGTTTTAAAGTCAAATTTTAACAAAAACTTTAATATCTTTACAGTATAAAAGTAAATTATGTCAACATTCGACTCCAGTAATGATATGGTGCAACAAAATACAAAGATAAAAGAAAATTTCAAAATGGGCGTAACTCCGCCCTTTTTCATTTAATTCGTCTAGAATACTTTTAATGCCATAAGTCGAACAAAATTTACCAATCCTTGTGAAATTCGGTAGGGACATAGACTCTATGACGATAACTGTTTTCTGTGAAAATGGGCGAAATCGGTTGTAGCCGCGCCCAGTTTTTATACACGTCGACCGTCTGTCCTTCCGCTCGGCCCTTAACACGATAATTTGCGCAAAAAACGATATATCTTAACTAAACTTAGTTCACGTACTTATCTGAAGTCACTTTATCTTGGTATAAAATATCCACTATGACCACGCCCACTTTTCCGATTTCGAAAATTACAAAAAATTAATAAAATGCCATAATTCTACACCAAATACGAAAAAAGGGATGAAACATGGTAATTGGATTGGTTTATCAATGCAAAATATAACTTAAAAAAAAATTTTGTAAAATGGGTGTGACACTTACCATATTAAGTAGAAGAAAATTAAAAAGTTCTGCAGGGCGATATCAAAAGCCCTTGGAATCTTGGCAGGAATACTCTTCGTGGTGTTACATATTGTGAAGGCGTTTTCGAGATATCGACCAAAATAAATTAGCGGTACCCAAAAGATGATGGTGTGGGTCACCCTGGTCCACATTTTGGTCGATATCTCGAAAACGCCTTCACATATGCAACTACCACCACTCCCTTTTAAAACCCTCATTAATACTTTTAATTTGATACCCATATCGTACAAACACATTCTAGAGTCACCCCTGGTCCACTACGTTTTAAATAATCATTAACACCTTTCATTTGATACACATGTCATACAGACACATTCCAGGGTTACCCTAGGTTCATTTTGCTAAATGGTGATTTTCCCTTATTTTGTCTCCAAAGCTCTCAGCTGAGTATGTAATGTTCGGTTACACCCGAACTTAGCTTTCCTTACTTGTTTTTTATTAAATTTCTTGTTTACTATAGATAAGCCTCGTAACTTAAACATTTATCGACCGATTTTGATAAACCATGACTTTTCTTTCTTTGGATATATATTTCTTTGAGAATGAATGTAAAAACATAATTTTTTTATGATATGTTACTTATAAAAGACGTCAAACTGTGAACAACGGGGGAAAAAATGGTAAATCTTAGGTAACTTTTGGAAAATTACACAATTTTTTCATAAACTATAAACAAATATATGTATATCAGCATATATGTATAAAGCATGAATCTTTTTCTTTCCGAAACCGTAAAGCGATCGAAAATCGGTTAGAGCGTGACGACGTTATGATTGTTAGAGTGCGCGCAGTAGACGAAAAAACGGTTTTTAGACAAAACTTGAAAATATGGGGGTGTTAGGCAATTTTGAAACACATTATCAAAAACTCATCAAGACCTACAACGTACACTAGGTCACTTGAAAAGTGTTTTGAATTTGTTTTTTGTAGCACTGTGTAATTTACTAAAATCAAATAAAAAGGATAAATTTCAAGGGCACGCAAATTTTCGTTGAATTTATTCAGAACCATATTTATGTAGTTTCTTTATTACTTACGCAAATCTCGGAAAATTAACATCAATCAACCAAATCAAGTTCACCGTCTCACCCATACCTCAGAGCACCATTTAAGTTATTCTACGCGGACTCGAGCGTATTTGAAATCTTGAAGAGACAATGTGCATACATTCTAAATCTCGATCGTTGTAAGAATAAACGCATTTACTATAAACTTGATTCGAATTTATTAGAGAGCAAGTGCATTCATTGCATGAATTTGCATTTGACATTATTAGAATAATGATTATGTGCTGAAAGGAAAATCTTTTCCATAGAAGTACCTATGAAGGTTTTTCGCAAGAGGATAAGGTAATACAAAAGGAAGGGCTAAACTTGGGTTGTACTGGCCGGGAAAAAAAGACCTCACATAGACTGAATGTGTCCTTAGTCTTACCAGAATTTGTTTAACGACCAAACGGTAGAACCCCAATCAGGTATCAGGACTGATGTTATAGAATAACTCCGTCCTCTTGGCAGGTAGGTAGGTAGGTTGAACTGGCCGGTCCATGAGGGCCTCACATAGACTGATTGAGTCCGTAGTGTTACCAGAAGTTTGTTTTAACGACCAAACTGAAAAATCCTATCAAAAACCAGGACCCATGTTATAAAATAACTTCATCCTCTTGGCAAATACTAGAAGCTTCCTAGGATTTAAGCAACTTGCTGCTTCTAGATCTGACAGCTGTATCACTCCTAATAGCTAGAGTCTTAGCCTGGCAAATGTAGGGCATGAGCATAGAACGTGCTCGATCGTTCCCTCCTCCAACCCGCACTTCCTACATCTGCTATTACTGACCAAGCCTAATTTAAAGGCATGTGACGCTAGAAGGCAGTGTTCAGTCAGAATACCCGTCATGAGTCTACAGTCCTCTCTTTTTAATGATAGAAGCAACTGTGTTAGTCTAAGGTTGTAAGACCTACACATAATCTTCGACACTTTACAGCCCCGCGCCTGAACCCACGCCTTTCCCACTTGGTTGATCATGTGCACCTCTCGCCTTCGCTTCATCTCGCCCAATCTAATTGGGACGTCTACGGAGCAAGCTTCAAGGGATGCGCCCTTTTTAGCTAGTTCGTCCGCTTTTTCATTCCCATCTATTCACATATGCCCTGGGACCCAATATAGATGTATGCTTCTCCCTGTCCCGATTCTCTCCAGAGACTGCTTACGCTCTAACACGCGTTTAGATGCTGTGCTATGCGAGATTATTGCCTTAATTGCTGCTTGACTGTCAATATAAAATATAACACGGTTGCAGCTCAAGCTGTTCTCTTCCAGGGTTTCTACTGCTTTGGTTACGGTTAATATTTTCGCTTGGAAAACGCTACAGTAATCCGGCAGCCTGTAGGATCTGCTTATTTTCGGATCAGCGCAAATACTAGAAGTTTTCTAGGCCCTAGCTTAATTGTTGCTTCCAAATCTGGCAACTCTGCCTTCCTTAATAACTGGAGCCTTGACCTTGGCCAGCGCAGTACATGAACTCAGAACGTGCTCAACCGTTACTTCCTGCGCTCGCACTCCTTACACCTGCTGCTATTGACGATACCTTAGACTTATAAGCATGTGACGCCAGAAGGCAGTACCCAGTAAGTATGCCCATCGTGAGCCTTAAGTCTTCTCTCTTGAGAGTTATGAGCCACTTTGTGAGTCTAATATCGTAGGCTTTGAAAATGACCTTAGAAAATTTGCAGCCGCGAGCTTTCCGCTTGATGGAATTTATGCAACTCCTGTCTTCTTTTAATTTCTTCCAATCGTATGGGCGTCTATTGTAGTTTCAGCGAGTTTTGCACCCTCTTTTGCAAACTCATCGTCCCTTTCATTACCTTCTTTCACTTTATGACCGGGAACCCAGCCTATATGTATGTTCCGGCCTGAACGAAGTTTTTTCCAAGCTTTCTTGCATTCCAGAACACTTTTTGATGAAGTACTTTAAGAGATTATTGCCTCAATCGTTACCTGACTAACAATATCTATATTAACGCGACCGCAGCTTAAGTCGCTTCCTCCAGAATTTCTGCTGCTTTATTCATGACTATAATTTCCGCCTGTAAAATACTGCAGTAATATGGCAGCCTGTAGGATATACTTATTTATGGATCGACTCAGCATACCCGACCCCTTCCGTTAATTTGGAAGCATCCTTATACACACATATTTTCTGCATATCTGCACCCTGGCACCAGCCCTCCGGCTCAGTTTGTGGCCTCAAGATGTCTTTCGAAGCTCAGGCATAGGACCATATATTCCGTTTTCCTGATATTAGATGGCGCTATGCTGCTATGGCCATAAGGCTTTCACACAAGGCCCCGAGGCCTTAAGCCATTAGGTCTGGAGGCGGGATGTTGTGAATGGCATGTGATGCTGATGTCGGAGTACTTTTTAGGGCCCCCGTTAAGCTAATCATCGAGAAAGTAAAAGGGGTTTTGTCAAAAACTATGTTCGGCGTAACTCGAAATTATTTTATGGTCGCAGATAGGACCCAGGATTTTGCAGACAGAGCAGTACTTCGAAGAGTTGTAATACTTATTTAATTTACAAAAATCCAAAGACCTAAAGGTGGCACTTTTATTAGGCTAAGTTAGACCAGGGAGCGATCTATACTAAAAAGTCGTGGAGAGTGAGGTAGAAGTAAGAGGGAAGAGATATATAGAAAGGGAGAGGTAGAGAGAGAGGTTGAAGAGAGAGAGAGAGAAAGAGGGGGAGAGAGACCGGGATAGAGCGAGGGGAGGATAGAGAGGTATAATAATAGAGTGAGGGAAAGGTGAGAAAAAGGGGAGAGAGAGGAAGTGGAAGGATAGAGGAAAGCGAGAAGTGATGAAAGGAAGAAACTCAAGTGATTCTTTAGGGGATTTAGGCCGAGATCTTCCTATTTACGTCGTGTTCCTTTTTTACTTTTCCTACAAATTGGTGGAACGAGATATACATGTTTTATGACGACTCCGAAGGGCACCTGCAAATATACTCGGAGTGTTTTCCAAACCCCTGCTGAGGGGCGACCCCGTTTAGAATAACTTTTTCATCTAATTGAAAATACCCTTTTCTAATTTTTTTAAATTTGGCGTAGTAGTCGGAGCACGCTATGGTCACAGCTCACATTAAGTAGGTCGTTTAAAATCAGTAGCGCCAGTAACTGCTTTTAAGCGATAACGGAAGCGGCAAAAGGACTTTACTTTTCAATTGTCAAGAATAATTCGACCTCATATTTATTTCTTTTAGCTAATCGTTTCTCGTCATTATTTGCTTCCAGATGCTTCTCACATATCCACGCATTGCTAAGGACGGTACGCAGAGTTGTCCGAAAAGAAGAGTCCTTCTCTCACGTGACAAGCGGCCATTCCCCATCGTACTACTGGCCTTTCGGGCCTTCTGTAACCATAAAATGCCCAGAGCTATGAAATGGTGTTGAGTTATTAATTTTTAAGATGACAAAAGGAAAATGTAGGAAAGACAGTAAAGAGCCTGAAGTTTACCTCGAGTTGAGTAATCGCCTTTTCCACATGATTGCTTTACCGCAGGTATAATCAAACCCCCGAAACGGTGGCGTGTACTTAGACTTAATCCACTCCCTAAACAATTTCAAATAATACCTCAATAGTCAGCACACTGAGTCCATCTCAAGCGCCAACATAAAAATAAAAAAAAGAAAGTATTAAAACCTAACATGAAGAGATTTGGAATGACCTCGAAAGTTTCCAATTGATTTGTGTGTGTACATAATTTCACAAACAAACCCGGATGTCCTCTTGAAATTTACATACAATTCTGTGCTCACTCAGCTCAAAAAGTACGGCCAATTATGACACAAACATCACTGATTAAATAAATGCCGGCGCGGACACTCGTTTGTGCCATCTAAATTGTGGTACATTTGTGCTATGACCTCATTTACATTGAGTGAGGGTGCTAGACTCTTCACTTATTAACTAATATGTGTATGTAAATCTCTGCTGTTTCCATAGAAACAAAGGTGTGGTCTTTGCTGAGGTGTTGATGGATGGGTTTTCAATCTCAGGTTAGGACAAGCAGATTGGTTTGGCCAAATTGAATTGCTTATAATGTCGACTTTGCTTGCATAAGCTTCCCGTAGGTCAGCAGAAGCTGAAACCCAGTTACTTTTAGCCAGTTCTAGCCTGCGTTTAATTACTTGAATCCAAATTCGTCGGAAATGCACATTCACTCAACCACGTGTGGTTCGCAACTACCAGTTCGGGGTATGATTTTATGTTGCCCTGGATGAAGTTATACCATGAATCCTAGGTGATTTTATCTAGATATGGAACGAGCCTATCGAGGGCTTAGCCAGGTACCGCGAAGATTACCAAATTAACTATCCTAGACCTAGTTCCCTTTCCATGTTCGAGCCATCAGCGCATGCAGTCATTTTCTTACCAATGTCTTAAATCTCCTCCTTGATGTCAACTTCTATCTTTAAAAAGGATTCGGAAAGGCTTGGGGGCAGATGCTCTCCACTTTGCAGTGCTCAAAAATATTACCGCTACAAGTTGGCTTTCCCCAAGGGGGACTGATGGTGTTTTTCACATGCCAGTAGTCGCTTGTAGATTCCTGCGCAGCCGGGACATCCGAAAAAGTGTTCTTTAGAAATCTAAGGGGTTATCACCCAACTTGCATACACATATCATGTGGCCCAACGAAACAGGATCCTCTTCAGCCACGATAACTCAAAAAACCCTTGCACGTTTTCGCAGTTGCTTACCCAGCAGTAACGCTGCTCCCTCGTAATATCACATTAAAAAATGCCTCAGTCCACGTTATGGTGCCGTTAGTTGGAGGGTAGTTTACTGCTTTTGGCCTTATGGAAGAGCCGCCTACTGGAAGCTCATAGGTCGTGAAGTGTATCGCACCACGTTTTTCATTGGTAGCAGTAAAGAAATGCACTATTTTGTGGGAGAATGCACTCATCTGCCACGGAATCCAGAGCAGTTTCGAAAAGCATCGCTTCCGCCATAAGTAGTTTTTTTTAGATATTCTTTCCGATTGCTACTGTGAAATTGCCACATAATTCATTTGTGAATTTTATACGAGATTTTATTGCCATTATAAGAAAGAGCTGCATGTACCGGTGGACACGGAAAGAGTGCTAATGGAGAACACTCCTTAACTTGCTGAAGATTTATCTGAGGAACCACATCAGATTTCTTCTGTACTAACGCTTTCTCTTCTATACTAACTCTTTGCTATCAGAAGCTAAGAGATTCTCCTCGCCAGTCCTATTGATGGCGAGAACAGTATTGCTGACTGATTCCGTAGTAGGAGAACGTCTACAGTTCGTTCACTATACGAAATGTGGAGTCACCCTGTATAATTATCGGCCCTTCTAGCCTCCTACATCTTACGTTAGTTAGTGGAAATTTGTGCTCGCATAGTATAGAGAAAGGCTTGACCCACTAATATACTTCCTACGTTACTTACTACATAACCTTATGCCAGCCTGTAGTAGCCGGATGACACCAAATGCTTAACAGCTCAATAGGATTAAAACTTAGCTATACAGAGTTATTTATATCAGCGCTATTATATTTATATGTACATATACATATAAGTACAACTAAATATCCAATAATTTATTCTTAACTTCGTAGTAGAGGTTTACGGCGATTTCTTTATCGGCGGCGGCGGCGGCGTGGGTGGCGCGCCGGCGTACGCCGGTGTTCTTACTGTAACAAACTTGATTTTTCTATTTAAAAAAATAATATAGCTCCACGCAGAGGGATTGCCCCCGTTCACTTACTCCAGACCCCGGTCTTTGGAATTGGTACTGCTGCCAAAGCTTACGCACACCGGCAGAGAGGTTGCAATCCCTTAAATGCTCCTCCCATTTCTCCCGCTTGTGTTCATTCACAAGCAATCTGATGCGCTGGTTTATATCCCTTATTTGGGGGTCGCCGCGATCGAGCTGTCTTATAAGGTCGCGTTCTTTCGCTAAATTTTGCGACCTCCGCCGGAAAATGAGGCCGAATTTCGGGAATTCTTCAGGGGGAATAAAACGAGCCGAGGCGGATTCAATGACCTTGCGGAAAGCACGTTCCTCTTGGCCAGCATCAGTCGGGATAGGGAGGGCAGCAAAGCGATTGTCTGTAAAGGATTTGTACTCATCCCACTTTTTTTTTAAAGTTTATGAAGTGCGGTTTTCGGTGACGATGAAGTCGGCGGTTCGCTTCCCAAGGCAGTCGGTTCTATGTACGGAGCGACTCGCGATTGTCCCACCAAGGGCTGTCATTTCAGTTTAACCCATTTAATTTGTCACAATTTTGTTTGCATATCTCGTGCAAAGCTCAGTTTCACCTGGGGTTAACTACTAATAATCGTCGCGAACACAATTTCTTTTAATCATTTGTGGCTCCTTGGCGGTCACGCACACGAGCCAGTTTTTTCGAGCTACAATTCCCGATGTGCGAACAGTCGCTACCATGCCTCCTGACCCTCACACCATATGCCAGCACAGAAGCTATAGGCCTGCGACTTCGAACTTATATGTACCTTCGTCGATGTCACTTTCCTAGAAGATCTAGATGTAGCTCCGAAGACTTGTGCTAAATATTTTAAACGGATGTTCTTGTCGTGCTATGCTGCCGAGCTACACCAGAGAAACACCATGAAACGTTAGGGAGTGACTATTCGGCCAAGGATGCCGCCCTCGAAATCATAAGCAGTCTAAGTGGATGTGATTGCGTAATTCATGGGTGAAAATCGGATAATCCTCGGCGCATCTAAATAATTAAAATTTTACAAGGACCCTGGATAAAATTTTTAAAATGTAGACCAAAGTTTGTGTTCACAACGTTGATTTCAATAGTCTTCGTTAAATCAAAACGATATTTTAGAATGAAAAGGCGACCGATTTTAAGTTGAAAGATTATCAACTGCGGTTTTCCGGCCTTATGGATATAAGAGCGCAGTCGACTCTCCACTACGTTAGGGTAGTAGAACACATGGTCATTAGTTCGACTGTCTTGGGGAAGCTTTTGCTCCACAACTTTGGGTGTTCTTGCGAAGCCAAAGCCTCACCTGGTAAATATATGTTGTCTACGTATTCACTTTTGTAAAAGGAGCCGTAACGTGCAGGTGATATTTAAACTTGGTTGATAGGCTATAATCAATGTGATTCACTCCAAGAAACTAGTTTTGGATAGGAGCGCCAACTTTAGGAAATGTCAAACCGGGAGACTTGGGTGTTGAAGGAGGAAGTGTGAAAATCAAAATTAACATTTCAGACGCTATTGTATAGTTTCGCAAATAAACAACAGATGTTTGAATGTAAGCCCAAGTGATTTTTCAAACCCTTCTCATACGTACAACTTAAGTATGAGGTAAGAATCATTTCAAAGGAGTGTTTATGCCCCTAGAACCTACTAAACATTCTACATCACTGATTTCGCTTATTCTTTCAGCCAATCGAAATATAAAATTCTTTAAAAAATCGGCACCTTTTTTGGTTAACTTGCTTTTTTTTAACAACTTGAGGACAATTTGAAAACTGTTCGCCTTGGGTAATTTTATTGAATTCATTGTTTATTATTAATTTTTTGAAAAAATATGCAAAGTGAGCATATAAATTATTATATAACTTTTCTTTTAATGTTTTGTTTTAATAACTTGGTGAATTGGGTGATGCAAAGTGCGTGTTAAGCTGACATCGAAAGCGCCACAATTGAATGAAATAGTTATACATACATAAAATTTGTATAGCTAACCTCACCTTTTTTTAAGGGGGAGGTCACCTACAGGTGACACTGGGCATTGTGTAATATATTTGAACATATTTTTCTTTTATATCTATTGAAGCAAACCTATTTTTTTTATTAAAATATTTATTTATAAACAAGCAAACAATTCAATGACTTACGGAACTATGCAGTAAATAAAACGCTTCATTGATAATGGGAAATGTACCAACACTTTACGTGCGAACCGATATTACACTTCGAACACATTTTCCGTGTACGTTGGTGACAATGTCCGAATCGTCGCTGGGAACAGTCCATTTCTTTGTGTTCTTCGGCTTCACCGGCAGACCTTACGTCACTCGTACTATATTTTCATCAAAGGAAATATGTGATGTACCTGCTTTTTCAAAATTCCTACAGAAATTTCCGTTCAATTTTGTGAAATACTCGCGAACTTTCGCAAATTTATCGTTGGGCGGTAAAGACGTACTGTCACAAAGATGAAGATATTGCTGAATCTCGAAAAATCTATTTCGCCGCATGCTTGCAGATACCAGCGTATTGTTGGTGTCACTACTCACTTCCCAGAACATTCTCAAATATTTTGGTCGCAAGTATCGGTAAGTAGCAATATTGCCATGTATACTCTTACGTCTTCGGATTTTACATTGAGCGTGTGATTTCTCTGTAAAGCATACATATTGCTCATATTTGCAATGAGTTTTATGATTTCATCACTATACAGCAATTCGAAACACTCAACAGCAGTCATGTTTTGCTGGAATTTATAAAAAATTTTTCATCACAGTCTCCTTTGCCGCACGAAGTAAAAGAAGTGGTGGTTCGCCAGTTCTTTACCGTGATTTCTTTTTTCTTCTTTTTCGGTGCCGGAACGTCGTTTTCCTCTCCCTCTTCTTCCTGGCATTTTTTTCCAGATACACGATGTATATTTTATATTTCTACTTGAGACGGAAGTATGCGACTAGGAAGATGGAGAATATCAGCATCGTTTTCATCACCGCTGTATTCGTCTGCTAACGCGCCATCATCAGGAGGAAATATAATAATATTCCCTAGGTCTTCTTCGGCATTCAACTCTTCGATAATTTCATCCAAGGTCAATCTACGAGACGAAAACAAGCACTAAAATCTCACTTCCGCAAGTACCATAAACAATAAGAAATGTTCATACAATGCCCAGTGTCACCCCCAGGTGACACCACATGTTTTGAGCTATGTAATAAACATAGTATGCACTATTTTTATACCATAATGCATGTATAATATACTTTATTTATTTATTTATCACATGCAATAAGAAAAAAATCAATACTTACGGTCTGAGCATTTTTATATCAATTTATATCGTAACAAATCACAAAAAGCAAGAAAACTCCAAGTTCGCGCGAAACAAGTTAACGGTTTTGACAGATAACGCATACCTAGTGTTGTGTGTTAGAAACTACAAAGCGCCCTCTACATTTCAATAATATTAGGATGACAAACCGAATTGCCAGCTGGTCAAAAAAAATGTTTAAAAATCTGTCACCTACAGGTGACACTGCGAATTGACGGGTTAAATAACTTTCAAACAATTAGAAAGAGTTAAATTTCGCAATTAGTTTCTTATAACCGGCAGTGATTGCCGTTGATACCGACCAATTTTCGACATGAACAATAAATGGCCTAAACAGTCTTAAACGAGTAGAAAATATAGTAACGCGCCGGACGCCGCCGCCTCGCCGATATTTTTGACATTCGGCGTGCGAAAAACGACCAAAATCGGCGGCGGCGGCGACGTTTATCGGCGGCGTGTATCTCTACTTCTTAGCGTTACTCTGCTTATATTGACTTTGCCACACTTAGGGCCGAGGTTTGCACAAAACTATTTATGGATTACAATTTTAAAGTGACAGCACATCCGATGGTCAATGGTTAACAAGCTTCCTTTAGCAACTTAGCGCGGCTCTATGGATTAGTCGCTGCAAGCTGAGGGCAATCATTTTTCGTGAAACTTATTTGTCAGCTTTGTCTTGTAAACCTGCAATATTCAAAACATTTCAGCACATCACTCTAGTACAGACGTGCATGATTACTCAGCCGTTGCAAATTTAAAAATAAAATCTTTAGATGACCCCTAATTTATCAACATAATTTCAACCAGATGAGTGATATTGGTGTAAATAGGCGAAAGGTATACAAACATATGTACATACATACATACATTGCATATCTGTCTATGTATGCATGTAAATTACCACGATTTCGTGCCCCATCGTTAGTTACATATATGACATTTATGTGGTATTGCTTGGTCTCCTAATGATTGCAGATTCATAATGGTGTTGGTGAGATGCAGAGCTTTATCCAAATTGAATTTAATATCAGCGCAAAAGGGAATGCTTACGAGGGGTGTTACGAATTTTTGGGTATAGGGTTGTAATTTTTGAATTCAAGCTTAACTGTGGTTAACTACGCATGTGTATGCCGGAGTGGTCTCACCGACTTTTAGGTCAGTTTTAGAGGGCATGCCGGCCGCCGTGGTGTGATGGTAGCGTGCTCCGTCTACCAAACCGAAGATCCTGGGTTCACGCCCCGGGCAAAGCAACATCAAACATTTTAGAGACAAGTTTTTTCAATTAGAAGAAAATTTTTCTAAGCGAGGTCAGCCCCTCGGCAGCTCTCAGTGAAAGCTCATCTGCCTTGCAGATGCCGTTCGGAGTAGGAATAAAACAAATAGGACCCATTCCGCCAATTTTGGGAAAAAAATAAGAGAGGAGCACGACGCAAATTGGAAGAGAAGCTCGTCCTTGAATATCTTCGGAGGTTATCGCGCCTTATATTTTTTTTAATTCTATTTAGAGGGCATGCATGGAAACTTTCCTTACTTTCTTCCTCATAAATGTTTGGTCATTGTGAATGATCTCAGGGACTGCCGGAGGAGGCACATTCGTACAAACAGGTCTTTTTTTTAAAATCATCTTCATTTAGTTACTGACTTTTCAACATTTGTGAAGTTACTTTCCTTACTTAAGCCATACTATCGAAAAAACTTTGCGGCTGGAGTCTGGAAATCGGCAAAATCGACTCCTCTCTCCTAATATTGTCAGCTCCTGCAGATTGAACTTATACGATACCGTATAAATATCCATAAAAACTGACCTATGATGAAGCACATCATGGATTTGTTTAACTTGAGAAGGTAGTTCTTTCTTTTTTTATAGCGAGCTTGAAAAATCGCAAACATCTTGATAGGCTTGAAAGCTCCCTACAATTTCCGATTTTATCACATTGGGTTCTAACTTTTCAGGCAGGCTGGATTTAATAAAGATTGTTATGTTTCTCTTTCTATGACATCCACCACCGCTTAGAAAACACTAAAAGAACCAGGGAGTCAGTAAGTACAAACAATACAATATTAAAATAACAAAAAAAAACCTTAGGTCTGAAATCCAGCGCAGAATCGCTCTTGCCAAAGAATGCTACTTTGGACTAGGTAGGCACTTGAAATGTAAAAACCCTCTCTCGGAAAATGAAAATCATGCTCTACAAGTTAATTGTCGTACCCGTCCTACTATATGGCGCAGAAGCATGTCTTATGACAACATCAGATGAGAGCGGGGGAGTGTTTGAGAGGAAAAGTTTTACGGGGCTTCCACGCGTTGGCGACAGCGAGTACCGCAGAAAAGTTAATGGTAAACTGCAGGAGCTTTCCGCAGACATCAACATAGTCCAGCGAATTAAAACGCAGCAGCTACTCTGGCTATGCCATGTTATGCGAATGATAGATTATGCTTCGGCTAAAAAAGTATTCTTACCGTAGCCCGCCTATGGAAGCAGAGAAAGAGGGTGGTCCTCACTCCGCTGCAAGGACCAGGTGAAAAACGACTTAAATTCCCTTGGTGTGACAAATTGGTGCCAGTTAACCCAGAGAAGAAGCGACTGGCGCACCGAAGTTGGACGGCCATAATCATTTAAAGGTTTAAAGCCCCAATTAAGTCAGTAAGTAATAGTCTTTACAGAAGTTATAAAAGGATGAGGTGCCCCCAATAAGGACTGATAAAGAGTGTGGCGTGTGAAGTAAAACAATCTCGATCTACACCAATGGGCAGAAATAAACTATGGCATGGAAGATGTTTTCTTCCTCTGACAAGAAACTTCTTAAACACCATTCTCATGGTCACAAAAAAACGTTGAAGACAACACGCAGGTAGATGCAATGGTTGAGACGGTGTGGATGCATCATATAATAAATAAATGTAAGGCGCGATAACCTCCGAAGAGATCTAAGGCCGAGCTTTCGCTTCCAATTTGCGTCGTGCTCCTCTTGATTTTCCTTACAAATTGGCCGGACGGGACCTACATGTTTTATGCCGACTCCGAACGGCATCTGCAAGGCAGATGAGTTTCCACTGAGAGCTTTTCATGGCAGAAATACACCCGGAGCGCTTGCCAAACACTGCCGAGGGCGACCCCGCTTAGAAAAGATGTCTTCTAATTGAAAAACCTTATTTCTAAAATTTTGATGTTCCTTTGCCCGGGGTGTGAACCCAGGGCATACGGTGTGGTAGGCGGAGCACGCTACCATCACACCACGGTGGCCGCCGGATGCTCATATACTTACATCAATAAAAAGAAACTTGCATAGCAGAGGACTTACTGAAATTTTTCTACCACTGTCTAAACCAGGGGTCTGCACTTTATAGCACAATGCTGTTTTCATTTAAAGACCCGTGGTCTAAAACCTAAAACTGTTTAAGCCATTCCTCCCTCGAATGGTACTTTATATTCTGCATCTGAAAGGCGACAACTCATATGCTAGAGCCTGCCTCATGCATTATGAAGCACGGCTGAATCTCACCATTCCTGCAAATATACAAGACGAAGGAAAAAAAGTTTTAAAAGATTCTCAGTCAATGGACTGACAAAACGCATATGATGACGATTGTAATACTAAGAATTAGGAACTGCGGCGGGCGCCGTGGTATGGTGTTAGCGTGCTCCGCCTACCAGACAAAGCAACACCAAAAATTCAGTAATACGTTTTTCAATTAGAAAAAAAGTGTTTTCTAAGCGGATTCGCCCCTCGGCGGTGATTTGGCAAACACTACGGGTATATTGCTGCCATGGAAAGCTTTTCAGTGATAACTCATCTGCCTTGTAGAGGCCGTTCGGAGTCGGCGTAAAAGACGTAGTTCCCGTCCTGTCAATTTGTAGGAAAATTCAAAAGGAGCACAGAGTTAAGAGCGTCGATAGTCCGAAAACCTGTGTAGTTTTGTATCTCCTTGCAATAAACCAAGTTTAATATTGCTGACTGGTTAATTTTATGATCAGATACGTCATAACTTCTTTGAGAAACCCCATCCAATCTCTATGTAGTAGTAGGGTCAAACATTTCTGTAGATCTGAGGTTTCGTGCTTACGTTTAGAACAAAATTATCCAATTTATCGAATGCAGTATAGAGTTCACTGCCGACGATAGTTTTTCCAAGTCGCGAAACTTACCTTACAACCCTCGTATGTTGCAGTAAACCTTTTTTTATCATGATTATTACTTTCAATGCCGATAAAGATACCAATATGCATAATTTAATAAAGTGATACTAAAATGACAGGGAAGCTACTTTTGGGAAACTCAGTGTACGTAAAAATTGTGAAAAGTGCAGATGTGAATCGTGAGAGCGCTTGAACGCGGAATGCGGCTTAGAATAATAGAGATTAGTGAATTTGTTACACGCAGTGAAAATTAAATTATAATATATTATATGCACAAAATAGTTTTCAACTCTTCATTCGCTTTATATATCACGACAAGAGATATATTAAAACGGGATCGGTGCGTAAAAACTCAACAACTCGCCTAGTTTAAAAAGGCGCTCTTGTCAGTGGATATTGAAATACCGCCTCCTTTAAACAAAAAGAAAAAACCCAAAATGGAAAACGTCGATCAAATAATTACCAAATTGCAACGCTTCTCATGGCCCGACTACAGCGTCTTTATAGCCATGTTTGTGGTCTGCATAATGATTGGTATCTATTTTGGTTTCATAAAGCGCAGTCATTCCGAGGCCGACTATCTAATGGGTGGCCGTAATATGTTGGTATTTCCTATAGCGCTGTCTCTGGTCGCCAGCTTTATATCTGGAATCACGCTTTTAGGTTTGCCAACAGAAGTCTATTCCTATGGTATTCAATATTTGTATGTAGCTCTTGGTGTTTTATCAATGGGTGTGGTGATGGGCGTATTTTACCTGCCCGTATTTTATAATTTGAATATCACATCGACATATGAGGTAAGTGTATTAATTGTGTATAAGAATCCTTATTATTAAAATCATTTTCGTAATAACTCTAACCAACGCTGCTGCATAGGGTAGAAGAGGTGAAACTGAAATTTTAAGTGAAAAAAGTGTTGTTGTAAAGCAATAGTCCTTTTGGAAAAAGATGCTGGGATTTGTTGAGGATCTACAAAGGGTGAATTAGTAGTGCCAAGTTAATCTCATGAAAAAACGTCTGTGCAAACGCCAAATGCCTTAGCAAAACTAAGGAAGGTCCTGTCTAGGTGTCAGAAAATAAAAGAAGTATAATTTCGGACGCTCTCAGGCGCTTATCGATGCAGCCTGGATCTTAAGCGTAGGCCCCTATAGACTGCACTTACATTTCAAACTCGAAGCGATAAGAGCCAGGCTTGGGCGGTTAAGACGTTTTCCAGGTTTAAATTGCCGAGCGAGACGAAATACTCCTGCCATGCTACAAATGTCGGAAAAAATTATGAAGGAATGGCTAAAGATATTAGTTGGTGCGCGCATAAGACTGAGCCATCTGCCGCCATCTTCTTGGATGGTTTGCGTCGTGCTCTTACCACCGACTACTAGCCCTTAGGCTTACATATTTCCTGCTCGAAACCCTTGATAGGCTATTGGATGTGCATGTAAAGTCGAGGATGAAAAAAAAGGCATTTCTTAAAACTCAGCACGAGTATACCAAAGGCAAGTCGGTAGAAATTTAAGTGCTCAGAGTAGTTATAACAAGTAAGGAAGGCTAAGTTCGGGTGTAACCTAACATTACATACTCAGCTGCCAAATAATAGCTTGCAAAACTTTTAAATTACCTTCTTCTAAAAGTGGGCAGTGCCACGCCCATTGTCCACAATTTTACTAGTTTTCTATTCTGCATCATAAGGTCAACCCCACCTACCAAGTTTCATCGCTTTATCCGTCTTTGGTAATGAACTATAGCACTTTTTCGGTTTTTCGAACTTTTCGATATCGAAAAAGTGGCCGTGAGAAAGCCCTGTATTACAAGGTGTGTGACTTAATTTATTTCCTTGATATTGACGAAGCTTTAAAAATATTTTTTAAGCGGATTATGGTTCCAACTTCATTAACTTACATCCCGCCTTAACAGGCTGAATCGAAATCAAGTAAAAGGGCGCCTTTCAAGGCGGTGTACTATCACCTCTGCTAAAGCGACTAGAAGAGGGACCCATCAAATTTATTGCGCACGTAAATGACGTTTCAGTAATCATAAGAAGCTAAGCCCTGCTCCCTGATGGCGCGGGGGCTTCGTGAAAGATATTCCGTACATCTGAAATCGGTGTGGCCATCAATGCGATGGATCTGGTTCTGTTCACTTGGAGGTATACAGTCTCGAGTTGGACTAGACATATGCTAAGAGGGTTAAAACTGTATGAGAAATATAGAACAAAATATCAAGGATTCATTCTAGACAGAAATTTGACTGGAAGTTCGGAGTGAAGGGAAGAGAATAAATAAAGCATTCACAATTACTCGTCCGCCATCTCTCATCGGATAATTCACGGAGTCCATGTTTTGTAGACAGCCACACAAAGAAAAACATAAATAAAAACAAAATGTAAGGCGCGATAACCTACGCAGAGATCTAAGGCCGAGCTTCTCTTCCAATTTGCATCGTTCTCCTCTGCAAGGCAGATGAGTTTTCACGGAGAGCTTTTCATTGCAGAAATACACCGGAGCGCTTGCCCAACACTACCGAGGGGCGACCCCCTGTGGCATCCTGTGGACCAGGGTGACTCTAGAATTTGTTTGTACGACATGGGTATCAAATGGAAGGTATTAAAGATATTTATGAGGGAGTGGGCATAGTCTATAGGTGGACGCCATTTAGGGATATCGCCATAAAGGTGGATCAGGTTGACTCTAGAATTTGTTTGTACGATATGGCTATCAATGAAAGGTGTTAATGAGTATTTTAGAAGGGAGTGGGCCAGAGTTCTATAGGTAGACGACATCGGATATCGCCATAAAGGTGGACCAGGGCTGACTCTAGAATTTTGTTTGTACGATATGGGTATCAAATGAAAGGTGTTAATGAGTATTTTAAAGGCGTGGGCTTAGCTCTATAGGAGGACGCCTTTTCGAGATATCGCCATAAGTGGACCAGGGGTGACTCTAGAATTGTTGTACGATATGGGTATCAAATGAAAGGTGTTACTGAGTATATTTAAAAGGGAATGGGCCTTAGTTCTATAGGGGACGCCTTTCGAGGTATCGCCAAGAGGTGACCAGGGGTGACTCAAGAATTTGTTTGTACGATATGGGTATCAAATGAAAGGTGTTAATGAGTATTTTAAAAGGGAATGGGCCTTAGTTCTATAGGTGGGACGCCTTTTCGAGATATCGCCATAAAGGTGGACCAGGGGTGACTCTAGAATTTGTTGTACGATATGGGTATCAAATGAAAGGTGTTAATGAGTATATTAAAAGGGAATGGGCCTTAGTTCTATAGGGTGACGCCTTTTTCGAGATATCGCCATAAAGGTGGACCAGGGGTGACTCTAGAATTTGTTGTACGATATGGGTATCAAATAAAAGGTGTTAATGAGTATATTAAAAGGGAATGGGCCTTAGTTCTATAGGGGGACGCCTTTTCGAGATATCGCCATAAAGGTGGACCAGGACTGACTCTAGACTTTGTTTGTACAATATGGGTATCAAACGAAAGATGTTAATGAGTATTTTAAAAGGGAGTGGCCTTAGTTCTATGGGTGGACGCCTTTTCGAGATATCGCCAAGAGGTGGACCAGGGGTGACTCTAGAATTTGTTTGTACGATATGGGTATCAAATAAAAGGTGTTAATGAGTATATTAAAAGGGAATGGGCCTTAGTTCTATAGGTGGACGCCTTTTCGAGATATCGCCAAGAGGTGGACCAGGGGTGACTCTAGAATTTGTTTGTACGATATGGGTATCAAATAAAAGGTGTTAATGAGTATATTAAAAGGGAATGGGCCTTAGTTCTATAGGGGGACGCCTTTCGAGATATCGCCAAAAGGTGGACCAGGGGTGACTCTAGAATTTGTTTGTACGATATGGGTATCAAATGAAAGGTGTTAATGAGTATTTTAAAAGGGAATGGGCCTTAGTTCTATAGGGTGGACGCCTTTTCGAGATATCGCCAAAAAGGTGGACCAGGGGTGACTCTAGAATTGTTTGTACGATATGGGTATCAAATGAAAGGTGTTAATGAGTATTTTAAAAGGGAGTGGGCCTTAGTTCTATGGTGGACGCCTTTTCGAGATATCGCCATAGAGGTGGACCAGGGGTGACTCTAGAATTTGTTTGTACGATATGGGTATCAAATGAAAGGTGTTAATGAGTATATTAAAAGGGAATGGGCCTTAGTTCTATAGGGGACGCCTTTTCGAGATATCGCCAAGAGGTGGACCAGGGGTGACTCTAGAATTTGTTTGTACGATATGGGTATCAAATAAAAAGTGTTAATGAGTATATTAAAAGGGAATGGGCCTTAGTTCTATAGGGGGACGCCTTTTCGGGATATCGCCATAAAGGTGGACCAGGACTGACTCTAGACTTTGTTTGTACAATATGGGTATCAAACGAAAGATGTTAATGAGTATTTTAAAAGGGAGTGGGCCTTAGTTCTATATTTGGACGCCTTTCGAGATATCGCCATAAAGGTGGACCAGGGGTGACTCTATAATGTGTTTGTACGATATGGGTATCAAATTAAAAGTATTAATGAGGGTTTTAAAAGGGAGTAGCCCTTAGTTGTATGTGTGAAGGCGTTTTCGAGATATCGACCAAAATGTGGACCAGGGTGATCCAGAGCATCATCTGTCGGGTACCGCTAATTTATTATTATATATGTAATACCACGAACAGTATTCCTGCCAAGATTCCAAGGGCTTTTAATTTCGCCCTGCAGAACTTTCTCATTTCCTTCTACTTAATATGGTAGGTGTTACACCCATTTTACAAAGTTTTTTTCTAGAGTTATATTTTGCGTCAATAAACCAATCCAATAACCATATTTCATCCCTTTTTTGTATAGAATTATGGCATTTTTTTCATTTTTCGTAATTAGTAAAGATATATCGATTTTTGCTCAAGTTATCGTGTTAACGGCCGAGCGGAAGGACAGACGGTCGACTGTGTATAAAAAACTGGGCTGGCTTCAACCGATTTCGCTCTTTTTTACAGAAAACAGTTATCGTCCTAGAATCTAAGCCCCTACCAAATTTCACAAGGATTGGTAAATTTTGTTCGACTTATGGCATTAAAAGTATCCTAGACAAATTAAATGAAAAAGGGCGGAGCCACGCCCATTATGAAATTTTCTTTTATTTTTGTATTTTATTGCACAATATCATTACTGCAGTCGAATGTTGACATAATTTACTTATATACTGTAAAGATATTAAATTTTTGTTAAAATTTGACTTAAAAAATCATTTTTTTAAGTGGGCGTGGTCGTTCTCCGATTTTGCTAATTTTTATTAGGCATACATATAGTAATAGGAGTAACGTTCCTGCCAGATTTCATCATGATATCTTCAACAACTGCCAAATTACAGCTTACAAAACTTTTAAATTACCTTCTTTTAAAAGTGGGCGGTGCCACGCCCATTATGCAACATTTACTAATTTTCTGTTCGCGTCTTAAGCTCAACTCACCTACCAAGTTTCATCGCTTTATCCGTCTTTGGTAATGAATTTATCGCACTTTTTCGATATCGAAAAAGTGGGCGTGGTTATAGTCCGGCATCGTTCATTTTAAATAGCGATCTGAGATGAGTGCCCAGGAACCTACATACCAAAATTTCATCAAGATACCTCAAAATTTACTCAAGTTATCGTGCTAACGGACAGACGGATGGACGGACGGACGGATCAAAGTTAATCAACTCTGTGAGCTCTGCTCAACTAAGCATAAAAAGGAGTGAGTGAGACTCATTATGGGAGTACTTATAGAGCACTGGCATAACAAGTAGGATAGGCTTTAGAAGCTCGTGAAAATAACAAGTACGTACATATTAGGCACGTTCTGTCGCTGTTTAATAGTGAGTTATAAATCGATGTCTTTAGAAATAATGAGCCCCTGAAGATGTAAGAAAGTTCAATTTTTAAGCTGACAAAATGAGGGAATATATGACAGACCTGATTCCCAGAATAGTCTCGTCAGTGCACATCACTAATGCTCGTTTGCATGCCAGCTTGTATAAACACCACGCGTAACTTGAATTCAATTAAAGAGATTACACACCTA
>JARSSU010030748.1:0-26746 GCA_029619165.1 Eurosta solidaginis | reverse complement strand
GAAGCAAGAAAACAAAAGCATACCTCGCGCCCCCCTTCGAACGAATCACTCTAAGATAGGTATATCAACAGCAGAAGAATATTCAAGCGAGAAGAGGAAATCGAAAAGTAGAAGAATAAAAAGGACGAATACCCAAAGTAACACCGAGAAGAGAGGGGAAAAGGACCAAAGACTAGAAACCGAGAGGATATAGAGACCAGATGAAGGAGAGAACACTGGGCAGAAAATACAGTTCGTAAGGCGTAAAAAGTCGCCCCTGCCACTGAGCCAAGGGAAACAGAGGAAAAGGACAACAAGAGGAGACGAAGCTAGCAGGAGAGAGGGTTGATATAGAGATACAAAGAAAAAATAGTATACCCACGTCCCCTTCTACCCTCCCCCGCAGCACCTCCTCCATACCCCACTCCGCTCTCCACGCCAACAAATCCTTCCTGACGCCAACAAATACCATAAGCCATCCTCTCTCGAACGCAGCAATTATCCCCGTTCAAGCCCCGTCGCAGCTAGGAAGGAATACTAGTAACTAAGGAGGCTGCCTGCCTCTGTGACGAGCACGCCCCCACCTTCGCCCCCCGACGCACCCCCTCTCCTGAGCTGTTGGTAAAAATATTCCAGCTGACGTACACTGAAAGAAATGGTGCTAGTAAAATCAACAAATCGGTTCTGTTGTTCTTGACTTAACGGAGATTCGCTGAAATTGATCGAAATATGGTTAATGCGACCGAGTTCTATGTCAAACGAACAAATTAGTTTAGTCATTTCAACAGAAGAGAAATTGTCGCTCTTAATTTAACAAAATTCTGTAAAATGTACAGATTCCTGGTCAATCTAACTGATTTTTCTGTTAACACAACTGATCTTACAGGTCATTTCAACGGCGATCAACTGTGAATACATGAGCAAATTTCAAAGAGAATTTTACGCTCACTGCACTCTCTACTTTGTATTTATGACGATGGTGCCACTTGTTTAAAAAAAACACCAAAATAGAAAACCATCAATCGAAAAAACACACAAAATGGGAAAACAACAAAAAACTAGTTTTTCAGTTATCAATACAAAACAAAAAAAATCCTTTTTGAACTTACTGTGCAAAAATTATGAGATACCGGGACACCTATCTATCGGGTACAATTTTGGAACTTCTCGTCCAGCGAAGTGCAAAATTGCGTCCTATTGTTGCAAAAGTTTTGTTTGAACGAACAGGAATTTTTCCAAAGTTAGTAACATTTTGTTCAAGTTTTTACGAATTTTCACTCACGGGAACGAATTTAATAAGATAATAAAAACATCCTTTTTTAATGTTGATGTTTCCGACAACATAAAAGTTGAGTTGTTTTGGAATCGTTTCAACTTAAAGTGTCACGAAAACTAAACTTGCCGAATTACATGTAAAGTTACTCCAGTGGTGAATGCCTTCCTGCGATTTGATTTTTTACTTTTCTATAACTCTTCTCTTTTTAAAATGTTACGTCAAAGATTTATACTACAAGTTTTGTTCGAGACAATCAAGTGTGGCAACTACATGCGAGAGAAGAAATTAAGAATGAGCTGAGCTGCAACTGAAAGAATTGAGAATCAGTTTTGTGACTACTATTTTCATTTCTATTTGCAAAGCGAAGTTCAAAACTATAAATTAAATAAATTATAAAATTTGGTGAAAGTGTGTTTCATAAAACAAAATAATAAACTGTATAATGTTTAATGTGTGCCAGCATATTTGATGTAGCCCAATTGACGTTCAGTTAGTAAGTGGTGTGATGGTAGCGTGCTCCGCCTGCACACCGATGCCCTGGTTCGCACACCGGCAAAGCAAAATCAAAATCGAAATAGTTTTTTAATAGAAGAAAATTTTTCTAAGCGGGGTCTCCCCTCGGCAGTGTTTGGCAAGCGCTCCGAGTGTACTTCTGCCATGAAAAGCTCTCAGTGAAAACTCATCTGCCTTGCAGATGCCGTTCGGAGTTGGCATAAAACAAAGAAAAGGTCCCATCTGGCCAATTTGTAGGGAAAATCAAGAGGAGCACGACGCAAATTGGAAGAGAAAGAAGCTCGGCCTAAAATCTCTTCGGATGTTACGCGCCTTACATTTTTTACAACTTTTTTGTGTTCATTTGACCACTAAAACGGTCAATAACAGATCAGCGATTTGTGCGAGTTGATTCAACATCTTGTTGCGATGGACAGAAATTTCGGTGAATTGACCCGTATTTCGGTTGATTTTACCAGTCTTTCTTTCAGTGTACCATAACCAATACTTGTGCGTATTAATGAACATTTTTAATCAAAGTAAATACTTAAACAAACTGAAGCTCAAAATATCAGAAAGAACGACTGCAAGCTCTTGGCGCAAACGGAATTGGCACATCCATGAGATCTTCTGAGTCTTATGAATTTTTGGTTATAATAGTGGTAGACGATTAGGATGCGGACTGGGAGTATTTTCATCACTAAGTCGATACCTGGAGTGCTTCTGACCCTTAAGCTTATATACGGGGTTATGTATTCGTGAAATAAAAAGTTTAGCATAAAGTGTGGTCTGTGATTAAAACACACTGCAAGGGCGTACAAGGCGGTTATTCGGACCGATTCTAAAACCTTCTTAGTATAAGGCGGTCGGTGAACGATAAGAGTTTGTCCCTCAGAAGCTTTAACTAAGATATGATATACTTCACAAATCGATTCCTTTATCAATGAAAAGCATGCTGTTGTTGTTGTACCGATAAAGACACTAACCGAAGGATTTGGGGATTGCAATCGATGCTGATGGTCCTTCGCCGGTTATAGACTTCGTAAGTTCCGATAACAAGCACCATAAAGGTATATACACGACTCGGGGGCCATTCCGCCACCTACGCCCTAAATCCATCGCCAGAGCCTTGCCTGCTAAAGAAACAAGATTGGCCACGGTTAGGTGAGGTTGACAATTGGATTGGAGAAGCTAAAAATTGCGCAGGTTACCCCTTGAAAGCGCTTCATTTGGTTATTTTAGTCACATCACAAGAGCGTAGATACGGGAACTACCATATCCTGTTCAATGAATATGACTCCTATATTGAAACAAAAACGATTCACAAATGTCATAAGACTTTTTTAAATACAAACTATGTGATCTCTTTCCTACAAGAGGCATTGCAAAGATAGGGCCCTTCGGGAGGTCAGTTTTCAAGGGAGGATCTAAATGGCTTGTGGAGAAAGAGCGGGAGGTTTTGCTACACTTCCACCCAGGTCCATATCAGTGCGTCTTCTAAACTCAGAGAGTGTGTTTCAATATGAAGTCTTCGCTATCCAAGCGTCAGGTAAGGCATTAGTGAAAACAAATAATACCTGCAACAGGAAAGCCATCTTCTTCGCTAGCGAAGTAGGTAGAGCGCAGTATAGATAGCGTTTTCAGCGTTTCCCTGATTTGGGTGTCGGAGCATCGTACCATGAAGGGGTTCGAGATGCCCGATAGTAAGTAAGTACGACTTAGGACGGCTCTTGAAATCACAGGAGTGAAAGAGGTGCTTGCACACCTGGGATTCATCAAGGGCAGCATATCGCCGCACTGACTCGATGAGGATAACAATTCAAAAACTGAAAAAAATGAAGATATAAGTATAGTAGAAAGGAAATCCTATCGTGGCTATTAAACATTCATCACTTTTATTATAATATTTTTAATTGGATATTTCACGGGTGTGCTATCAAGCGCACTAAAGCTGTGTATGAATGGGGGTTTCAACAAAAATGATTTGTTTTAATATCTTTATCTTCACCGGAGATATTGCCTTGAAGATGAACTATGTGGATTGCTTTCATCTCAGCATCTTCAGAAAATTTTGTTTTACGGTTAGTTGGATGTGGTGTTCAGTAGGTGGCGCTGAGAACAAGATCTTTTAAAAGTATTATTGACCTACCAATTTGTTCAAACTGAGAAAATATCTTGCAAATATTGGCGGAAATGAGTTGAGTATAACGTTAATCGTTAGGGGTTGGTGATGTAGAGATATTCGCCAGATGTAGAGCTAGAGATAGTGACAGTTGTGAATTTAGAGGAGAACTTATAGAGAAAGAGTGAGGCGGAGAAAAATACGCATACAGGAACGGTGTTGACGTAGAGGGATACTGGGATGAAGAACTAGAGAAAGAGGTAGAAAGCAGCAGAGCACGGAGAGAGTGAAACCTCTTTTTATTTATAATTGAATTTTTCTGTAAACAAAATTTCGTGCAGAACAAAACCTTAAATTTATTCGACAGACAAATGTGTAAGCTATTTATATTAAAAGAGAACTGAGCATGAAATATTTATTTACTCGTGTGCGCTCTAGCCCCGTTCAGCGGTGGAATATGATTTGAGTAAAATATTTAGAGCACAAATGATAGCCATATAAAAGTTGATCCCTTTAACCAGTGCTGTTCAAAAATTTTTATATTGAAATGCAAATCACAATACATATCTTATCTTATAACTTTAAACGAGCAGTTTCTTGTTTGTTTGTATAGCCGAACGATCTCGGGAAAGGCTCAACCGATTTAAATGAAATTTGGCACAGAGATAATGTATCACCTTCTAAGACTTTCTACCTAGGTGTTGCCACTCAGAATGTTTCACAAGGTTGCCACCTATTCGAAATAAAAAAAATTGCATGAAATATGCCGACATGGGTATCAAACGAAAGGTATTTCACTCCGCATTACAATAGGGACATTTTTGCGTAGGGTTGCCATTTAGGGTTGCCACCTATTCCAAATAAAAAAAATTGCATGGGATATGCCGATATGGGTATCAAACGAAAGGTATTTCACTCCGCATTACAATAGGGATATTTTTGAGTAGGGTTGCCATTTGGGGTTGCCACCTATTCGAAATAAAAAAAAATTGCATAAGATATGCCGATATGGGTATCAAACGAAAGGTATTTTACTCCGCATTACAATAGGGACATTTTTGAATAGGTTTGTCATTTAAGGTTGCCACCTGTTCGAAATTAAAAAAAAATTGCATGAGATATGCCGATATGGGTATCAAACGAAAGGTATTTCATTCCGCATTACATTAGGGACATTTTGAGTAGGGTTGTCATTTAAGGTTGCCACCTATTCGAATTAAAAAAAATAAACGTTGCCAGCACAACGAAACGTTGCCGAGCAAAGCTCCGTTGCCCAGGTATATATACGCAGAAAATTTTTTAAACTGAAAAAAAACTTATTTTGAATGTTTTAAGAGTTTTGATGCACCCGTAAATGTATACATTTTTTATTAAATTGTTTCTCAGTGCTACAATATTTTTGAAAAATTGTTTGTTGTCAATTTGTTAGTGTAAATTTGAATATCATACCGAAATGCATTGGGTACATATGGAAGTGCTTTTTCTTTGCACTTTCATATGAAATTCAGACACTTTCATATGAATCGAATTTATATGTGAGGATATGCCTTCACATATGGGCTATGAAAATTTTGTTTATGTTCAAATTGTGAATTTGTATCTGTGCCTATTCTTCAGAGCAAAAAAAAATATATATATAAAAATATGTGTATAAGGTGAGCAGCTCTGCTTTTAACAAACTAACAAGCTAATATGATTAGTATTTCAAGGTTTACAGCTACTCATATAATATTTTTCTACGTTGATACAACATTTTACCGCTATCGCTAAATTGATACAAATTTTTGTTAGCTGAAAAGTCATTTCCTTAGCAAACATTAACGTCAATACAAAATTGTATAAGTATATGTTCAGGTCATATTACAGAAAGCTAAACAAATAAGTTACAAATGCAATCTAATAATTATAAAAATTTAATAGCAATATAAACATTCTAGAGGATCTATGGATTGATTACTAAAACCAATAAAGTGGGGCAAATGAAAACGTTCGCAGGCATTACTCACAGCCATTCACCAGCAAAGGCAGGGCATACTGTTTTAGTTTTCTGCAGCCTATACGTATAAACGTAAGTTTTGTACTATACCATGGCATTTTTGCACTTTTTGCATTTGGGTGCAATTTTTAATGTACAATGACTAAAGCAAACTGAAAAAATATTGCTGCTATTAAATGATTTTATTGCTTGCAATAAAAGCAAATAAACACTAATTTTGTGGCTGAATAAGTTTAAAGCGTATAGAAATATTTATTGCTAGAGCAAAACAAACAACATCAATGCTTTAAAACCGTTTGCAGGTCAAGTCACCATTTAATGATTATAATTTCTTATTGAATTAATTTAATACAGAAACTACCATGAAAAC
The DNA here is from genome assembly GCA_029619165.1 of Eurosta solidaginis. Classification (NCBI taxonomy): domain Eukaryota; kingdom Metazoa; phylum Arthropoda; class Insecta; order Diptera; family Tephritidae; genus Eurosta; species Eurosta solidaginis. Next base: position 20,511 of record JARSSU010030748.1, on the reverse strand, counting down.
AATAACTATAAAGCGACCACAACCAAATTTCTAGAAATCAAATTACAATCATACTGTAACGAATTTAGTGAAACTCCGCTATTCCACACCTTCTACTAACGTTCGTATCGCTAAATTGTTGAATAAATAACTCCCATATTCATTTATGCAAAATGGTCTTTATCAGACTACTTTCACAATAACCCTTCTACTTCTCGACAGATAGGGTGCTTAAATCAAACTGATTCCTGCTTAGTCAGCTTTAACTCCTTTTATACTCTGTGATGTCTCGTTCGCATACTTCTAGGCGTTTCTATTTTTAGAATTTACTACTCGTTAACCAGCTATAAATTTCTCAGCTATAATTACACGATTATTATAGCTTCTCGCATAGCCATATGCGCGTGTATTTGTGAGTGATACTTCCACCGATGATTGCCCACTTTTGGGAGTATCTCAGATATATGCATGTGTTTGTGCATTTCTCTGCGCTACTTGTATGGACATATGTGAAGACATAATGATTGATTTGTTTATGTGCATACAAGTCACTGCTTAGTATCGGCTTATGGATGATAGTATCCCTTAGTGTTGCTAATATTCGTCACAATACTAAAGAAATGACTAGGTTGAAGAAATCCACGAACTACAAAAATTTGAATTAAACAATTCCTCTGGGATAAAAACTTATATAAAAGCAACCGCGCCTAAAATTCTACATCATTTACCTACATATTTGCGACAAAGCTGTCATATTGCCTAGATTAGCTATTTTTGATTGAATTTGATTGATATTCTTTCATTTTTGATATTCTTGAAGAGAAAACTGAAACTTAAGTATGGCTCTGCAGAATATATCACCAGCATTATGGTTTCAAATATTCAGCCTAAAAGTATGCACGCAAGATGACTACTACACGCCCATTTAGTATTGGAGGGAGTCTGTTTGAAGGACAGAATTTTATAGAAAAAGGGGAAATATGAGAGATTTCAACGCTGTGGGTGTTGAATTTGCTAAAGCGAATGCAATGAATGGTACTACAGATGATCAATTATTTTTTGGTTAAATGAAACTAAGACCTCAAAAAAAGGTCAAAAATTAGCCAAGCTTTGGGCTCTAAATGGCAATTATCTCAGCAGTCCAATACAACTCCGGTACTCAGATTAAAAATCACAACCCAAACAAAACTTAGAACTATCCAGTTTACTAATACGTCAGCAGTCAATCGGCACTGAAAGCAAAAACAAGAACCACAAACTTAACAAATGCAGGAAATATTGATGTTCTCTTTTTAAGTAGTCAAGTTGTTTTTCAGTATTAAAAAAAACGACACGTCGAAGGCACAGAGCTTTACAAGGTCATTGTAAAGTTGCACTATGATCTTAAGCAAAGGAGCCACAAACTAAACAAATAAAGAGCGATACAGGTGACGATTAGCTCAGCAGTCAAAGAGCAGTAAGGGCTTAAGAGAAAGTCTGGACCTGCTTCAGATTGAGGCTAAATTGAGTTTTGAACATCTACTACAGTACGTCCCCGTAGTGTATAGATTGAAAAAGCTCACAACCGCGCCAAAGGTCGGAGAGCTAATGCTGGTTTTAGATCATAAAGCGCGCATTTGTAACCAATTTGAAGAAAGTCGTCAATAAGGATTACGAATACTTTAAGTGGAACGGAAGACGTTTTGGTCTGCGGGACAGTCATAGGGCTGAGTAGATAGAAGAACTTGATCTCTACGCTAGTTTTTTTGTTTAATTTTCGTGACAGGAGGAAATGGTTTGGGCACTGACCTGGATATTTTAAGCCTGACTGCGAAACTCTCCGAGGTAGAACTCCTCTTCTCCGTTAAAGAGCAATTCACTAAAACCTAACCTCTTACAGTCTGCACAATGCAACGTACCTGTCACCACATTTAGTAATACTTGGAGTATGTGAGCTGCATGGGTACTCTTAGGTTTACGGGCTTCACGTTTGCTGTCACTTCGGTAGGTCATGTTATTAATAACACTTTTCGAAGATAGGTCACCAAGTACTTCTTCTACACTCCTTCGTTGTTGGGCGCAGTGTTCGCATTCGAAGATGGTGTGCCGTATATTGTCTGTATTACCGTATTACAGGCAGTCAGAACGATACTTCTCGTGCCTGCGTGGCAACATCATCTTTACTTGCTTCTGTACTGCTGTTGTATATAGCTTTAAATAGTGTGGTGCCCGCCACTACCAGAGGGGAATTCTGGTTCTGAGAACCTCCTTCGGAAACCAAGCGGTAAGCTGAAGCAGTGCCCCTGTGAACTGAGATAAGGGTGGTTCGTTGCGTTTTGTGTTTCATTATATCTGCCCGAATTTCAGCACCTTATAAGGGTATAGCATCCGTGGCTGATGCAATTAGTTTCCTTGTGCATGGCTTTGGACCTCATGTGTTCGCCCTTAATCTACTCAGATTCGCTATTGTGTACACATCCCTTTCGCAGGCTCCTCGAATGTGCCCCAAAAAGGTAAGTTTACTAGCCTCATCCAAAATATTTGTTGAGGTGAATGTTTATATTTGAGGATCCCCAGCCCTCATATTCCTGATAGTGGAAATCCATCTCGTCGTGAGGATGACGATCTCCGTTTTTGCTATTGCTAGCTTAAGACCGTTATCCATCTATTCACGCTGCCCATGCAGCATCGTGCTGTTATGACAGCAGCCTCCATACACAGGTATTCCATAGGGCCCTTCGACTTTTCTAGATCTGATACAGCCCTTCGATGGAAACTCTGCCCACTTTAAACTATTAAACAAGGAAACATTTCAAAACACTACTCTTAATTATTGCTTTATTGACCTTATTTTTGCTCATATTTTATTTTATTTAAATTTATTTTAAATTGATTGTTGGCAAAAACTTAAACCATCTGCCAGCAAAAATTATTTCACAAAAATATAAAATCAAATATTTTGATTCGTTGTTTGCATTCAATAAAGTAATAACTAGAAAAAAAAGTAAAAAAAATCAAAGTTTGTTGGGGTATTAAATACACAATCAAATGTTTATATCAAACAAAAGATTTTAACATAACATACATAAAATATATTTTATCAACATTTTTTGAAAAATTGAAATTTTATTGCATTTAAAAGATTGTAGAATTTCCATCAACGCCATGAACAGAGATGGGCGTCAATTGGGGCAGGAGGATGTGGCGTACATTGGTTTCTACATGAATTTAAAGTGAAATTAAATCGAAAAAGGAAATTATATAAAAAAGCTAAGAAACACCGGAAACCGTTTTCACGCAATATTTTGAAGAAATCACATGCTTATAGGTATTGTATATACAGTAACGAGCACAAAAATGGCAGTGGGAATTTTTTTTAACAAATTTCTTCAATCAAATTTTAATTTTTTTCATTTTCGATAATCTAAGAAAAAGTTTCCATAAATTTTGTAACTAAAACTATGCAAACCAATGTAGGAAACGTTTTCGAAAAATTCGAAATTGGATAAATAAAGTTTTGTGAAAATTTCGAACTTTTTATTTGGAGTTCTTTGAATTTTTTTGAGTATGCAGTTTTGTAGCCCAATCAATTGTAGTCTAGCAAAGTTACAAGTAATAGGGCTCTCAAAATTCATACTGATTTTCGGCAATGGTGTGCGCCTAAGCCTGACAGATAAGGCCGAATTCCAGCTGGACTGGAAGGACAACATCATTAACGCCAAAAGGAAAGCGCACATTGCACTACTAAGTGTGAAAGGAGCCATTGAAGGAAAAAAATTGGGACTCACCCTTAATACATGGATTTATACCACGATTATCCCGACCTATACTGCTGGATGAAATATACGTCAGGTAGCCAGCCTTGTGCAAGGCGTTAAACCTAAATTAGTTGGTTAAAGTCCTCAAATCTAGTATGATCAGTATAAGTAGTGCTCTAAGATCAACGCTTAGCGAAGCTCTTCATGTCATTCTTGACATCCTATTATTGGATCCTATTATTGGATCGCTGTGCAACCACAACAGTTGCGGAAAGCAGCTTTATAGTGACATTCTCAGTAGAATGATTGCCTGCGGTCGGATAGGACCGTTCTAAGCTAAATGGCAAAGTTGGAGGAGGAGTCTATTCGAGGGACCTAGACCTCCAACTTTACTCTAGACTACACGATCACTTTAGTGTCTTGCAGGCAGAAATATTAATCATATTGAAACCCGCAGTAATAATAGGGACACACAATATTAGCCTTTATTTTCAGCGACAGCCAGGCTCCTATAAAATCTCTTGGCTCTTAATCGTTCAATTCTGAACTAACACTAAACTGTCAGCGAGCTCTTGAAGATATGGAACAGAACCGTGTGTATGTCACATGGGTCTCGGGGCATAGACATATCGAGCGAAATGGTATTCCAGACAAACTTTTTTGACAGGGTATGACCACGCAGATTCTCTCTGACCAAGAACGTTTATGTATGTCCCGTTCTACATGCAAAAAAACTAAAATAAATAAATGCAAGGCGCGATAACCTCCGAAGGAACTGTAGGCCAAGCTTCTCTTCCAATTTACGTCGTGCTACTTTTAATGTTTCCTACAAATTGGCGAGACGGGCCTACAAAACTTGTTTCTAAATTGTTGCTGTTGCTTTGCCCGCGAGTTGAAGATATACGGTGTGGTAGGCGGAGCACCATACCACCATACCACGGCGGCCGACGGATGCAAGCTTTTGATAAAAGAGCACATCTAACGTGGTTGTTAAGCCCAACGAAGATGGCTACAGATACACCAGGGTGTAGGATGTCGAAAGAAACCTCACCAAAATGGGATCCAAAAAGATCAGTTCACGTTCACACCTTAAGTAGGGATGCAATTTTCACACTTATAGAAGTACTAACTGGACACAGCCCTATAGGTTGGTTAGGAGTGCATCACTGTCGCTGCTGCAGTAGTTGTAAAGAGGATGAAGAGAAGGCAATGGTAGTTTATCTCATCTGCAACTGCCCGGCGCTAAGTGGCGCAAGGTAGTGGTTTAAGTGAGCTTATTTTCTTGATAATCTGCACCAGGTCGTGGAGTATGACATCAAGAAGTTATTAGCCTTTATCAGGTCCTTTAAATGGTTCGAAGAGAAAAGGTAATGGTGGCTTTTCGTGGTATCACGGCGGTCCTAATGTCACTGGCAGTCACTTCAACTGAATCTAACCTAAAGAAAAATTTCGTAATTTTTGTAAAATTTCAACGAACTTGCGAAATTTTTCGAAATTATTTTCGAAATTGGTTTCCATATTTTCATTTACAAAAATAATAACACTTCCTTCTTTATATATAATATTATTTCTTTATATATATATATAAAAAAAAAGAATTTTCTTGGCCAAACTTAAAAAAAAATTGCCACTGCTATTTTTCTGATCGCTCCTGTAGATATAGTAAATATGTTTGCACTTTTGCTTGTTTTCGAAAATTAATTAAACAAACGATACGTTCCAAAAGTTTATTGGAAAATTTTAAATCTCTCCTTCAAAACAAGTGTAGATAGACCTTCAAATACCTCTTCAGTTTTATTTTCTGACTAGAAATAAGTCATTTTTTTATGAAAATAAAGAAAACCACACACAAATAATAGCAAAAGTTGGAAAATCATAATAAAAACCAGCGTCGCCAATAATTGACGTGTCCGCCAAGCGCGTCCGCTGTTCGTGTAAAATTTACACTGTAAATGATCGTTTGTGGCAAGTACCGTGAAAAAACCGTAGTAAATGAAAATACAAACCAACCAAAGTTCCCCCGGCCTCTTTGTCACACTCTTTACCCTAATTCTTTAATATGTTTATGTTTTACGTGCTCCTGTTCAGATTTCATTTTGCTCATATTTAAGTCTTTACAAAAAATTAGTTATGCATGCAAAAGTGTGGCGTTTTATGTGCAAATGAGTATTAAATTACAAATTGAAATTAAAAGAAAAGACGCTAATAAATATTTTTCACACGCCACGAATAAAACAAAACCGAAAGAAAAGCAAAACAACAATGAAAAAGTGGAAGCTGTATGTCAGTTAGGTGTAACAAATCGATGACCCTGTTGGAAAAATTACACAGCGAAACAGCTTTACTGGGAGAGTGTAATTGGCACTTGGCTGAAAAATAATCGAGCGCCTAAAAATGATATAATATGAGTTAAGCTATTCGAATTAATTTGGGACCAAACGTTGCTTAAGACAAGCGAACTCATTTTAGTGCCTTTTTTGTTGGCTTATAATGAGTGAGACAATCTGAGTAGCAGAACTAAACCGGTGGTTCATCAAGCTAGAATCAAAGAGCGCGATATAAGTGCCTTTTATACTGGCCTGGACGTGTGTTGAACGAGAGTAACGCTAAGGACACACTAGCCGTTTTTTCTACATGTATATGCACTTACATTTATCTATCGGCAATTATTGAAGACTCGCGGCAGTGGTTAAATAACCCGATACAAACGGGTTATGCTTAAATGCATGCCGATTACCTAGCAAAGCAGGGTGCTATAGCAGCGTTCTATAATCCAGAGCCCTCTTGTATGTGAGAAACTAAAGAATTCAGACGTCACTGGATTGACTGCCCAGGGAAAGAAAAGCCAAACTGTTTATACTTCCGGCAACGAAAGTATCAGCAAAACTCATTAATCTAAGCAGAGTGGACCTAAGAATTCTCATTGGGTACTACACGGCACCCTGTGGTCTACGATATCATCCAAGTAAGTTAAATCTATCCGATACTCAAATTTGTCGTTTCTGTGAGCTGATTCATATTCTCTGCGAATGCGTCGCTGTGGCTGGCAGAGACTATCCCATCTAAGTGGTGTGACCCTTAATCCCTATGTGATATGGAGTAAAAAGCCTGAAGAGGTACTTAGATATATCAAAACCCTCCAGATAAAAAAATTTGGCTGAAAGATCATGCATCTCCACAAAGATCGCAGTGCTTCCAGGCCTAGTAATAATAATGATAATGCTTATAAGCGGAGACACACCTTGTTGGTCATAGTGTATAACCGATAGCTGAATTGTTTGCAATGAATCATAGGTACACACACATTTTCAGTCATAGAAGTGGATAATAGTGTAGAGATAAAATGGAGAGACACATTTCAGTTGCAACTAAGTATAATTCATACTGAAATTTAGCAGTACTATTTTTTTGCGCAACAATTCCATAAATGTTGATAAATTTGTGCACTTTGCCATAGTCCAAGTTTAAACGCATATGTATATACATGTAATAAAACACAGCTACTCAGTAATTGGCATGGCGCATATATTCCTATGTAGCAGTTGACACCTAGCGACAGCAGCACTACGCCGCGGCCATGAGCGACAGTTTTGGTCAAACACGTTTGACGTAACTTTAAATGACGAAAAGATGTTAAAGTACACAGAATTACGCCTGTGAAGTAACGCGTCTCAACAACTTCTTATTCAAATAAGGGGACAAGTATCACCAAAACATTGCAGAATATGTTTTTTTGTAAACTGTAGAGCTCGTCACTATAATTTTAACAGAACGGCCTTTCTCTGCTCGTGATAAATTATTATTATAATAAACTAGCGGGCATGTTTTTTCTCTGACCAAACTTTTTCTTTAATATATTTACAAAGTTTTCACAGCTCTATATTTATCTCCTTGTCTTCCTTCCACTTTCATTATTCATTATTCTCATTCTTTGTTTCTATTTTTTTTTGCTTTGTGTTTGCGTTACATGATCTGGTTCTATTTTTTGTCCTGATTCTGTTTCTGTTCGGTTTATGTTCATGTTTCTGTGTCCTTGTTTCTATTTCTGCTTCTCTTTCTATTCCTGTTTCTGCTTTTCGTTCTGGTTTCATTTCTGTTTACACATCTTCCCTGTTCTCGCTATGTTACTTGTTCTAGTTCTGTTCATTGATTTGTAACTGTTTCTGATTCTGGTTCCCTTTATGGTTCGGTTCCTTATCTGTTTCTGCTTCTCTTTATGTTTATACATCTTTCTTCTTTTGGTTCTATTACTTGTTCTAGTTCTGTCACTTGATTTATAACTGTTTTTAATTCTGGTTCCGTTTCTGGTTCAGTTCTTTGTCTGTTTCAGTTCCTGATTCTGACCTTGCTCTGGTCTATGTTCTGGTGTTGTTTCTATTTCTTGTTCTGTTTCTGTTACTGCTCCTGCATCTGTTTCTATACCTTGTTGTGGTGCTGTTTATGGCCATGTTCCAACTTCTGTTCCCTGTTGTTGTTCTGTTTCTAGCCCTGCTTTAGTTTCCTTGTTCTGGTTCTGTCCCTGGTCCCGTATGTGTTTCTGTTCCTTGTTGTGGTTCTGTTTCTGGCCATTTTTCAGTTCCCGTTCCCTGTTGTTGATCTGTTTCTGGTTTCAGTTTCAGTTTCCGTTCTTTATTCTGTTTCTCTTCTTGATTGTAGTTCCGTTTCATATTGGAAAATGTATATTTCTAAGTCAATATAAAGTTTTCGTCATAGTTGCGTTTTGTAAAAGCTATTACGACGCTATCGTCATCCACCTACACGTAAATATATGTATGAAGACGACTAATTAATTTCACGGTTACGCTGTAACTATGTCTCATGTTTTGTTCTACACATAAAGTCTGTAGAATCACATTGAGCTTTTCAAAGATAAAAGTTCTCTCTTCAAAAAAAAACAAAACAAAAAAAGAACTGTGTCTCAAACAAATTCTAAATCGAAGAAAATCTATATCTGAAACTAGTAAGGACCCGCTGTTATCTATCGCGAATATCTAGAAAGACAGTATGACTGCAAGAATCACAGGTTAGCGCAGTAAGTTTTGAGATATAACGCTATAATGAATGAGGTTAGATCTATTGCTAGAGCCATATTCAGTATCTCCAGTTAACGCTGATTGGCACTTGAACTGATTGAAACAGACCACATAACAACCAATGTTCTAAAAACACTCAAGCTTATTCAACCGTTCTCTTGTTTCAAATTAGTCAAACCTAATCTAAATAGTTTTACGTACAAATAAGTATCTACAAGTATACAAGCAGCGCTAATTTCTCATTAATAAATAGAAATTTACCTTTTCAATTAATTACTTTGATCTATTTCGCTTCACACTACAATATAAGTTTATATCTTTTTTTCTTTTACAGGTACTGGCACATTTGGACGCGTTTGTTATGCCGCGATCGCGTGACGGAGAAGTACTGTGCCATGAAATTATTGGCTATGGCTGATGTGATACGCTTAAAGCAAACTGAACATGTGAAGAATGAGCGAAACATTTTACGTGAAATTCGACATCCATTTGTGATTAATTTGTAAGCACTTACCTAAAATGAAAGGAATTGAAATGCATAAAATTTCATTATATTGTTTATAACAATGTGAGGTATTTAGCAAACTCGTTAAAATTTTTAAAGTACGTTTATGTAGAATATGTGTCGGTAATTAGAAAACTGTGATTTTATGGATTTACATTTTTGGAAATATTGAGGGTATTATTTATCGTCTAACTTTGTGTTATTTGTGGGATTTTCAGTAGCTGTATTCAGCGATATTTCGTTAGATAGATAAGATGGATAAGATAGTAGTAGAGAGCCCAGAAGTAGAACACATTTATCAAAAAGACAAAGGCAGAGTAATCGCGAAAAACGTCGTAAGCGCCATTTATTTCTACAGGCAGAGACTTCTTGCAGATAACCTTATATAATAGTTTGTGGAAAGCTGAAGAAAGATACAAAACAAGCTGTTTTGTCCTTTATCATCGGTTCCTTTTTTGTTGCTTTCCTAAAACACATGACTCGCGCTTGGAACATTTTTCGCGATTTCCCCTACAAATATTGAAATTTGTGTCGTCTTTAGCCAAAAAAATTCCCAGCACTTTTGCTCTCTCCTGAAGCACTTCCGTTCATTTCTAAAATAAATTTGGTGTAGTTTTGCCCTATTTCCGCTTCCCTATCGAGCCGTTCTCTGTCCGAATTTGTTTTGGAAATACCATATCTTAGAGCTTGTTTAAAGAACTGTTTCATTAAGCTCAACATTTTGTGAATTTGTGCTGTTTTGGTGTGCTTTTAAAAAAGTTTCTGAAGTGAGACGTTCTGTATGCAAGTTTCAATAAAAGTTGTCTTTCAAAACATGGCTGAGATAGGACGGTTATGAAACTGTAGCCGAGATATTGCACTGAACAGTATAAACAATGCCGATTAACATCGAGAGAATAAGTTCTGAAAACAATATCAGTACGAGCATAATATGCTTTAGATTGATACTAGCAGTCCTTTGTTGTTTCTTGATGTTTGAGTAATATCTTGCGATCTTAAGTCTTAGTTTCCTCGAAACTGACTTATTTATATATTGTCTCACCTTTAGTCTCACAATTTTCTTTACGAGCTTAAGTAAACTCTGCAAAAACCAACCATGCAGTTTTAACACCAATCAGGATGAAGAGAAATGGTTCAAATGATAGTCACATGTATATCCAGAGCTGGATCAAACAACACTTTATAGTAGAGTACTTTTAGACACAGCTTACCGCTTCGAATGACTTAAGACCTTCGAAAAACGTTTAACTTTAAGAATGCCTTATCTTAGAAATTGATGTTTAAACGTCTCTTCCCAATGCAAATTATTTAAATACTAAGCTGCGGTAATAGTTTTTGAGTCAAGTTCTGAGATAGAAAGCCCTTCAACAAAATTAAAAAAAAATTCCGAAAATATATACTTCAATCAAGAAGTTCTTCTACTTAGCCATTGAAGTGTGAAAACGTTCAATTTAAGCTTTGAAATGTGAAAACTATTCAAAAGTTTCAATCTTTTCTCCTTTGATGATATAAAGCAAGCAGTCAGAGATGCCATCTATCGTGATCTGTAGCTTTTATAACTCAGACGCAGCGATTTGTATATGCACCTGCGATATAACAGTAATAGAAGAGGAATATGACTTAAAAACCAGCTGAAATTTGAAAAAAATTTGAGCAAAACTTTCAACTTTTTTTCGTTTGATGATATAAAGCAAGCAGTTAGAGATGTCAGATATCGCGATTTTTGAGAATCGACTTCTAAGTCGCAGCGATTTTTACTCATGATTGTGACTAAACCAAAATATAAGCACAATATGATCAAAATCTACGTTCACAATAACGCCTGCCAATAACCGTTATCCCCACTCTCGTCATAGTAGAGTAATGCGCTGCGACAATATATGTATATCAATGCATCCGTAATAAATTTGTGTAATAGGGTCTACATACGGTGCGTCTGAATCGCGAGTCAGCTGTGTACGTGTTGACTTGCCGTCAAAATCAAACTTATTTTGATCTTTACTATTCAGCCAGAATCATGTCTGGTAACTTATACTAAAATATTTTCACTAACACATCGAAACTGAATCTTGACTCTGACTCACTGTGTGTAGTAGACCCTATAAGAATTAATTGTTTCAAGGAGCCTAAAAAATTAGATTTTTATGATTTTCAATAATGTTTTGTTTGATCTAAGCGTTCTGCTGTAGATTGTTGGGTGTCTTTGATATTTTCGCCTTTGGTATTACCGTTTGCAGTAGTGAAACTTGGAATAACGAGAAACTTCATTTATAAGGACCACCCTAATGTATATCTCGTCGGTCCAATGCCAAAGTCACGAATATGTATATTTGATGTTTTGAGAAAAACGAATGGATTTTTAATTAATAGAGATTTAATTTTGTGGTTTTCAACCACTATTGGAAGGTTTTCTTTCTTCAACCACTATTGGAAGGTTTTCTTTTGTAAACCACTAAGCAATATTAATTGGCGGCCACCGTGGTGTGATGGTAGCGTGCTCCGCCTACCATACCGTATGCCCTGGGTTCGCACCCCGGGCAAAGTAACATCAAAATTTTAGAAATAAAGTTTTTCAATTAGAAGAAAATTGTTCTAAGCGGGGTCGCCCCTCGGCAGTGTTTGGCAAGCGCTCCGGGTGTATTTCTGCCATGAAAAGCTCTCAGTGAAAACTCATCTGTCCGGCCAATGTGTAGGGAAAATCAAGAGGAGCACGACGCAAATTGGAAGAGAAGCTCGGCCTTAGATCTCTTCGGAGGTTATCGCGCCTTACATTTTTTTTATTTAGGTAATATTAATTGAAAAATGTTAATTTAAATTTTTTTCAAAAAAATGTACATTCGTTGTTTTGGATTTGAAAAATTTGACATATATAATATTTCGTTAAAACAAAAATGCCAAATTCGTGACTTTGGCATTGTACCGACGATATATAACCGGTATTTTTGATATTTTGATTCGTAAACATACAAAAAATGTCAGGTAGAGAGAATGAAATCTCTCTACCAAAATATACCAAACTTCGTCGAGCTATCACAAAAAGAGAAACAGAGAGCACATGGGCATACAAATGCAAATAGCTAAATGGAATCAATTATCAGCTCGACAATATTCAAGACTTGTCCAAAGATATTTAAACTGCCGTAAATTCTAATTTTAGTTTAAGCTGCATATTTCGGAAGATATTAAATTTTAAAAACTTACCTCAGATTTATAGAAACGCATTTTCAGCTGGACCGTTCCGATGTTTAGATACATCATGGTCTGAAGAAGTAGTCTAGATAATATATGTATACACAGCCACACTTTCGGGTAAAAAAAACCGCCTATCATCCCTTAAATAATATTTAGGAGACCCATCTAGCGACAGTTATTGGACAATTGTTGGTCATAGTGTGTAACTTTTAGCTGAATCGGTTGCGATAGATCGTGGATACACACACTTTTTGGTCATAGAAGTATATAATAATGTAGAGATAAAATGGAAGACACATTTCAGTTGCAACTGAGTATAATGCATACTGAAATTTAGCAGTACTAATTTTTCACGCAACAATTCCATAAGTGTTGATAAAGTTATGTACTTAGCAGTCCATATAAAGTTTAGGTGTATATGTATATATACATGTAAAAAAGCACAGCTAATGTATGTTTTGAAGATAAATGTAGGATTTCTATTTAAAGGTATTTGTTTTTTACATGCAGTTATTTGGTAAAATTCTTGATATTTCTTTAGAGACAAATGATTGTTCAATTATCTTAAAGCCGTCTTCAAAATGTCTACCCTTTCTTTCACTCTCTTTTGCAGAGAATGGTCCACAAAGGATGATTGTTGTTTATATATGATTTTTGAATATGTTTGCGGTGGTGAATTGTTTACGTATTTGCGAAATGCGGGTCGTTTCAGCAGTCAAACTTGTAAGTAAAATTAACGTCAAAGGAATATTTATACAATATAAATACATAACTACTAATACATAAAATATACACATAATTATTACACGCGCCAGTCATATTTCTAATTTAAACATTATCTAATTGTAAACAAATCATAAATTGCAATATTACAAGCAAATCTAATAATAAAAATTGCAACATCAAATCAATTTATTATTAATTAATATTTTTTTTGTCCTTTTTTTTGTTGTTCATTAGCCAATTTCTACGCCGCTGAAATCGTCTCCGCTTTAGAATATTTACATTCGCTACAAATTGTTTATCGTGATTTGAAACCAGAGAATTTGCTGATAAATCGTGATGGACATTTGAAAATTACAGATTTTGGTTTTGCGAAGAAATTGCGCGATCGCACATGGACATTATGTGGCACACCGGAATATTTGGCACCCGAAATCATACAATCGAAGGGACATAATAAGGCGGTGGATTGGTGGGCGCTAGGTAGGTGGATTATGAAGAAATATATATTTCTATTTGTTTGTGTTTCAATCAGGGGTCATTAGATTTTGATTTATCCAAAAAAGGTAGCAGAATGGTCTTTTTTTTAATGAAAACCGTGGTTAAGTAAAATTGTTCTTTTTGGTTTAAGTTTAGTCGACATTTCTGATTTTTTTTAAATTTAATCTTAATCTTAATTTTATTTATTTTTCAATGAAAAATTTTTATTTTGAAGTTTTTTCATATGCTTCACTTTGAATTTTGTTATTCTTTTTTCTGCTTAAAATATAATAGTTAATGTTATTTAGTTGTTGATTAGTGATTTCTGCTATTTTTAATTTATTATTTTTTTAATTATTATTATTTATTTAATGATATTTTTTTACCAAGTATAGCCTTTATTTTGAGTTTTGTATTCTTAATCAGAAATAGTCGTTATTTTATGACTTAAAATTTTTATCTGTTTATTTTTCTCACAAAGTTATAACATAATTTTCGATTTTTGTAATAAATTCAATCGTTGTATTGGTATTTGTATACCTTGATCAAAGACTTAGACTCAAATATTTTTAAAAATTATTCAGTAAAAAATAATCGATATTTTTTCAATTGCATTCAATAGTGATTTTGATTGTTGAGTCCAAAGCAATCGTTATTTCTGAAACAATTCTTTTAAGTAAAATTAAAAGGTTATTTCTTAGTTCTTTTGTTTCAGTAAAAAGTAATCGTTATTTATGATATCGTGATTTTAGTTTCCGATCGAAGGTAGTTCTTTTTTTAGATATCTACTAATTACGTCAAACATAATCCCTATTTGTAACTTGTAATGATCGTTTTTTATAACTTAAATTTTATGTATGCATGCTCAGTCATTACTTCTCGATTTCTGTTGATTCTATAAAAAGTAATCCTTGTTTTCAAATAACTTTTTTCTGATTTCAATTTTTTTTTGTGATTTTTGTTTTCAAACATATACCAAAGAAATTTACTAAATAATTTTTTGCAATCACTTTTAGTCTTTATTTTAGTTATAACGTCGAATATAATCCATATTTGTAACATGTAATGATAGTAGTTTAGGACTTAAATCTTATTCAATCAAGTGTCGCCGTTAGATTTTGATTTCTGTTAGTTTTCTCTAAAATAATCTTTATTTATTGTTCATGGTTTTTAGATCAAGTTTCATCGCAAATTTTTTGTTTTTACTCATTGTTGAAAAAAAGTTGTTGTTCCGTGACTTAGCTTTTTTCCAATCATGCTTAGTCTTTTATGATTTCAGTGAATTAATCGTTATTTATAATTTTTATTTTATCGTTTAAACTTAATCTGAATGAATTTTTTATTTTATTTATCGAACAAAAACACAAATTACTTTCAGCCATTATTTTGTGACTTTCATGAAATCGACTAGTCGATTAGTCGATTAGCAATCGACATATACATTATTCGAATTAAATAAAATTTTTATTATTAAAGAAAATGTAAGAGAATTAAAGATCTATTAAAAAAGCCGAAAACACTATAAAAACACTTTAAAAAATTTAAATTTCAAAGTACAGCAGTTTCTTGATATTACGGACATTCGATTCTACGAAATTTCGATTTTATGAACATTAAAAAATTTACATTGAGTACTTTATAGTACGAACAAACGTGCATCGACAGTACTTGGTGGTACGAACAACTAACAAATTTTGTGTTTTGTATCATAAAAAATTTTAATTGAAGAGCCAAAAGTTAAGCATGCAGACGCTATTAAAAGTTTTGGCACGTGCATTTGGTGGGCCAAGCAAAACAATGTTGAGACTTTAAATTTGGTTGTTTTGACGGAGCTTTAAGAAGCTGCAGTAAGCAGTTACATCAATATATTCCTGTCAAACAAACAATGATTAATCCATTTTTTACATAAACATTTTAAACATCAAATACTGTCTTACTGAATTAGGCACATGATATTGTTCGGACAACTGTTCTGAGCATACACCTAAGCTAAAATATGCAATATGTATGTTATACGGTGATAACCATTCTGAAATGATTTTTTTCTTTTTGTTCTTTTTTTTTGCATTTGTTATTTGAGTAAAACAAATTTTAAAAAACACGCGTACTTTCTCTAGTTATTTTAGTTATTTTAATCAAGAATATATGAAAAATGTTATGGAACTCGATTTTACGAACAAACTCTGCAACGATGGTGTTCGTAAAATCAAAAAACTGCTGTAATTTTTTTCATGGAAATTAAGAAAAAATGTTCTTTACGAATTTTAGAACTCATTCAAAATAACAAAAACAATACTCGAATAGTCCAACCTGCGATTAATTTAATGCCAACAACTATTCCATTTGTGACAAACGATTATTTTAGCAAATAACTTTTGCTTGTCGACTAATCGAATAGTCGATTATCAAGAGCTCTACTATGGCTCCATACATATATGTAATACTCCTATTTTGTTAATAAAAAATGCTCGCAATGTGTTTTGAATTCGAAATCAAAACAAGACAGCCTATAAAATTTTTGTGATTGCAGTAGCATAAGTGTGACAAGAAAAAAATTAAATTAAGGTACATTCAATTATTGAATACAAAAACAAAAACATTTAAACCGCAATATATCGGCACTCTGATGTTTGGGAATGTATCTAGCCTTTTGTAGCAATATAGGAGTATTACATATATGTAACCCGGCCTATGAAAAGGTGGCTTATGACTAAAAAAAATAATGCAAAAGAAAAACTACTAAGAAACTGAAGAAATGCGTTTCTTTTTTGAGTCATAAGCCACCTTTTCATAGGCGGGTCACATATGTTATTAAACAAAATTTAAGAGAATTATAATTCTATTTAATTCTATTCAGAAGGCCGAAATACTATAGAAACAATTAAAAAAATTTGAAATTTCATAGTAATTTTTTGCTGCAAAATTAGTATCTAAAAACGTAGCTGGGTATGGAATTTCTTTTCTAGTTTCAGGAATGCCAAAGAAGCAAAGTGCAAATGGTTAACAATAACTTCTCTACGAATTTCAGAACTCCTTAAAATAACATAACAGAACTATTCGAATAGACGAACCTGTAACTAATTGAATGCAAAAACTAGTCGATTAGTAACAATCGATTATTTTATTATCGACTAATCGACTGGTCGATTATCAAGAGCTCTACAATGGCTCCATAAGACCTTTTTTTTCTTAGAAATGCTTTTAGTTATAAAATCGGTTATGCTAAAGTCTTACGATATAGAAAGCAAGATACCTGGCTCTTCCTAATCTCACAGAACCTATATACTTATTAAAGTGCAATAAACAAACCGAGTAGCCCGCTTTGTGAGAAAGAGATGTTCCCAGACAAAGTTTTCTCCCGACTTTTACTTGTTGTTGCAATGAACGAATTATCATTCGAGCTAAATAAAACTGGAGTTAAGGTGCAGCTGCCGTGTTGTAAAGAGTAATGGGTTTGACTCACATACCAAAGGTTCTAAATAAGTCAAAACGAATACAGATGTAACAAAAAATTCTTCATAAATAAGATAATTTAAAAAAAGTTTAAAATTAGCGGTTTTATTGAAAACAATACTTACATTAAGTAATAATAATACTAAAAGCTAGAAAATAATTAGGTAGGTCCTAAGTACTAGTCTAGGGCGTTGATCAGACAATTAAATAAAAGCGTTGGACCCGTCAAATTTCTATTGATAATCATACGTAAGACCAACTGAACCTTGATCAGGTTATGCTACGCCTCACATTTTTAGAAATTTCACGCGCCCAACGCTTTTATTTAATTGTATGATCAATCCTAGGTTGATGATGAGTGTGATGACTAGTACCTAGAACCTACCTAATTATTTTATAGGTTTTAGTATTTTTATTACTTTAACATTTTTTATAATTATTTTATTTTCAAGTTTTTAGTCTTTATTTAATTGCCTATTATTTCTCATTCTATTTAGCTCATTTAGTGACTCATTATTACAAGGACTCTTTCCAGATAATTTGTTACAATCTAAGTCCTCAATACATAATCCTTCCAAAGACTTTACTCGACTCGGCGCCGCGTATGCTTGTATTGTTTTTTAATATATGGATCCTTGCCGCGCAGAGACGATTTTTTTTTCATAAAGCGATTTCTATTTCTGTATGTAATATGTGTTCCAAATATGAGTCAAATCGGACCACAAATACGATTTTTTTAATATCTCGATCCTTGCGCCACCTGGCGGAATTTTTTTTCATATGTCGCTTTCTATTCATGTATGTAATATGTTTTCCTAATATGAGCCAAATCGGACCGCATACGATTTTTTGAATATCTCGATCCTTGCGCCACCTAGCGGCGATTTTTTCTTAGGTCGCTTTCTATTCATGTGCGTATTATGTGTTCCAAATATGAGCCAAATCGGACTACAAAATACGGGTTTTTTGAATATCACGATCTTTGTGGCATCAATATTTTAGAATACATTGAGTTTTTAAGAAGGCTACCATTATAGTCTATAGAGACGAGTTCAAAGTGAAATTATATTCAGGAGATCTTTAGTCTCCGATACACGCGATCACAAAATCTTCATCCGTCTTGCGAATTTGCCTAATGCTTTCCTTGTGGAAGCAGTATAAATCAGAAACGCCTGACGGTCAAAACGAAATACAGTACTAGATATGCATAACGAAAGCTTGCTATATTATCTTTACAAGGGTTTCATAAAATCAAAATAAGAATTATTTTCGGTCACTGATTGGAGAATAAAATTGATTGAAAAAAATTCCATTGGATTTTTGTTATTTTTTTAAGAAATATATTTACTTTCATCATTTGCTTGTTTGAAAAACAACAAAGTTATGTTTGTTTAGTGAAAAGCACGAACAGTTTATGTACATACATATAGCATGCATACATACATACATATACACGTATCTTTCCTCACATCTATTTTGCGTTTGACTTATTTTGTTGTTAAATACAATTTATGTATGTTTTTGCTTTGTTTTATATATTTTTCTACAGGTGTACTAATTTACGAAATGCTCGTTGGCTATCCACCTTTCTACGATGAAAATCCATTCGGAATTTATGAGAAAATTTTAAGTGGCAAAATTGAGTGGCCACGTCACATGGACCCAATTGCGAAAGACTTAGTCAAGAAATTGTTGACAAATGATCGCACCAAACGCTTGGGCAATATGAAGGTGAGTATGAATGTGTGTGTGTTTTTGTGAGGGAAATTAGGTATTACTTGAGAAATAAGGACAAATTGAAAAAAATAAATAAATTTTGAAAAAACAAATGGGAAAACAATAAATTTAAAAACAGATTTAAGATACAATAATTTTGTTTTTAATTGATACATAAAATAAGTTAAGCACTTTAAATTTTAAATAAATGTTTTCTTTTTTATACAAAATTTGTGCTTTAAGCAAACAGCAAAACTTTGCCGTTAAAACTATTCATAAAATTTTTCTACTAATATTTCCAGTGCAAAATTTACAAAATATTTTATTTATTTATTTATTTGTTTAAGTCTATGAATTTTAATCCTTACAGACTATGATACAATGAAAATTAAAAAAATACTTATGCCTAAAAGTAATCGGTGTACTTAGAAAGCAGACTTCAAAATATTCATAAATTCAGCCCTTTGTATAGAAAAATCAAGATCAGCGGAATTACTTATTGAGTTAAGCTCCCGAATAGCACGCGTAATGGGAGCATTACCAGCGTAATTCGTTCTGAAATAATCGTAATAAAATGGAAAGGAATTTCTGAGAGATCTTTGGGGAACATTAAGTCGAATCCTTTCCAGCAAATAAGGGCAATCAATGTAGCCATTAATAACATTATACATGAATGACAAACACAGTATAGATCTACAATTTTCCAAAGACTTGAGGCTTAAAAGTAAAAGACGTGCAGAGTAGGAGGAATCGGCTCCGAAAAGTTTAACGGCCGAAGGGCATATTTAAGGAAAATTTTTTGAATTCTCTCAATTCTACAAATGGCCGTTTGGTTGCTTGGTCTCCAAATGAAGACAGCATATTCAATATGAGATCTAACGTATGACGTGTAGAGCAGCTTAAAGGTATAGAGGTCTGAGAATTTGAAGCATTGCGCCGTACAAATCCGAGCATAGAATATGTTTTCGATGTTACGTAGTTAACGTGATTAATGAAGGAAAACCTTTTGTCAAAAACGACACCCAGATCTTTAATCTCATCAACACATTGAAGTTCATAGTCAGATATACTGTATTTTGTAGACAAATTGTTAGTGGATTTTGAATAGACAATTTGGAAGCATTTTTGCGTATTTAAAGAGAGACAGGAATTCAGGCACCATTGGTGAAGCTTATTTATATCATCCTGCAGCTTTATGACATCTTCTTGCGATTTAATAGCTGGGAATATTTTTAAGTTATCTGCATAAAGTAAACACTTTGCAAATGAAAAAACTGTGATGCATAATAAATAATATAAATAAAAGTGGGCCTAGTATACTTCCCTGGGGAACGCCAGAAGTCGCAACGAACGGACTAGACATTTTCCCATCAATGGTAACAACGCTGTGTCAATTACTTAAATAAGAACGAATCCACAAAAGAAACGTTGAATAAAACCGATACAGCTTAATTTTTTATCAGAACTGTGTGAGGAACTCTATCAAAAGCTTTGGAAAAGTCAGTGTAAATGCAATCAACATGTAGTCCAGCAGAGAGAGAATCTACACAGTATTCGCAAAAACAGCAAGATTTGAAACCGTGGACCTATCAGCAACAAACCCGTGCTGTTGGGGTGATATAAGGGGTTTAACAGCAAAACTCAACTTGGCAGAACACGACTTGAACAGGAAGTGACACCTCTGTTTAATTTC
>JARSSU010030747.1:0-17656 GCA_029619165.1 Eurosta solidaginis | reverse complement strand
AATCACGAAAACTGGAGCCGAAGTATCGTGGCCCCTATATTATTCGAAAAGTTTTGGGCAACGATAGATACCTCATCGAAGATATACCTGGTTATCAAGTCACGTCAAAGAAATTCTGTTCAGTATACACCCGTCGATAAAATCAAACCGTGGTGTAGCACTTGCCCAGAATTAGATATCGACGATTCAAGCGACGAAGACATCGAGGCCGATATCTAGTCAGGAAAGGCCGAGCTGTCACGTAACCTCTATCCAACACTAAAAATGCCATTGTAATACGACCCTGATCTAAACCTACGACAACCCTACATACGCTACAACTGTCGTTGATGTACAAAAACGAGAGGAGAGTCGTGTAGTAGCCGCCGTGAAGAAAAGTTGAACCTTCAGCAATCAACGATCATACATTTTCAATAAACATATATTTGACTAAAATATTATTCATTAAACTCTGTGAATTCTTTTAAAAGTTAATTAAAAACGCAAACTAATATTATCCACGCTTACATGCGTAGCCATCCATGAATTCAGTGTTACTTTATTTTAATACGTGAATAGGTGTGTGGTAAGGTAAGTGCGAAAACTACTACATGACATACGTAAGTCGTTTGTTCAACAAATTTGAGTAGATAACTCATCAGTTGTTTGCATCAGAGCGACAATTTTTGAGATAGTTATTAAAACTGTTTAAAGGTTGTCAAACGTTGTTTCTCGTTGTATATCCTTTAATTCTAGAGTTAAATTGATAAATAACGTGTACGAATTTGTTTAACGCATTTGTTTTGGTTACTCGACGTCTCCGTTCTCGTGTAGCCTACATATTGCGTTTTTTTTTAATTTGCTTACCGGGCTAAAGGTTAGCATGTTTAAAATACGTAAGTCGTTTTGTTCATCAAATTTAAGTAGATAACTCATCAGTTGTTTGCATCAGAGCGACAATTTTTGAGATAGTTATTAAAACTGTTTAAAGGTTGTCAAACGTTGTTTCTCGTTGTATATCCTTTAATTCTAGAGTTAAATTGATAAATAACGTGTACGAATTTGTTTAACGCATTTGTTTTGGTTACTCGACGTCTCCGTTCTCGTGTAGCCTACATATTGCGTTTTTTTTTAAATTTGCTTACCGGGCTAAAGGTTAGCATGCTTAAAATACGTAAGTCGTTTTGTTCAACAAATTTGAGTAGATAACTCATCAGTTGTTTGCATCAGAGCGACAATTTTTGAGATAGTTATTAAAACTGTTTAAAGGTTGTCAAACGTTGTTTCTCGTTGTATATCCTTTAATTCTAGAGTTAAATTGATAAATAACGTGTACGAATTTGTTTAACGCATTTGTTTTGGTTACTCGACGTCTCCGTTCTCGTGTAGCCTACATATTGCGTTTTTTTTTAATTTGCTTACCGTGCTAAAGGTTAGCATGTTTAAAATACGTAAGTCGTTTTGTTCAACAAATTTGAGTAGATAGCTCATCAGTTGTTTGCATCAGAGCGACAATTTTTGAGATAGTTATTAAAACTGTTTAAAGGTTGTCAAACGTTGTTTCTCGTTGTATATCCTTTAATTCTAGAGTTAAATTGATAAATAACGTGTACGAATTTGTTTAACGCATTTGTTTTGGTTACTCGACGTCTCCGTTCTCGTGTAGCCTACATATTGCGTTTTTTTTTAATTTGCTTACCGGGCTAAAGGTTAGCATGCTTAAAATACGTAAGTCGTTTTGTTCAACAAATTTAAGTAGATAACTCATCAGTTGTTTGCATCAGAGCGATAATTTTTGAGATAGTTATTAAAACTGTTTAAAGGTTGTCAAACGTTGTTTCTCGTTGTATATCCTTTAATTCTAGAGTTAAATTGATAAATAACGTGTACGAATTTGTTTAACGCATTTGTTTTGGTTACTCGACGTCTCCGTTCTCGTGTAGCCTACATATTGCGTTTTTTTTTAATTTGCTTACCGGGCTAAAGGTTAGCATGTTTAAAATACGTAAGTCGTTTTGTTCAACAAATTTAAGTAGATAACTCATCAGTTGTTTGCATCAGAGCGACAATTTTTGAGATAGTTATTAAAACTGTTTAAAGGTTGTCAAACGTTGTTTCTCGTTGTATATCCTTTAATTCTAGAGTTAAATTGATAAATAACGTGTACGAATTTGTTTAACGCATTTGTTTTGGTTACTCGACGTCTCCGTTCTCGTGTAGCCTACATATTGCGTTTTTTTTTAATTTGCTTACCGGGCTAAAGGTTAGCATGTTTAAAATACGTAAGTCGTTTTGTTCATCAAATTTAAGTAGATAACTCATCAGTTGTTTGCATCAGAGCGACAATTTTTGAGATAGTTATTAAAACTGTTTAAAGGTTGTCAAACGTTGTTTCTCGTTGTATATCCTTTAATTCTAGAGTTAAATTGATAAATAACGTGTACGAATTTGTTTAACGCATTTGTTTTGGTTACTCGACGTCTCCGTTCTCGTGTAGCCTACATATTGCGTTTTTTTTTAATTTGCTTACCGGGCTAAAGGTTAGCATGTTTAAAATACGTAAGTCGTTTTGTTCAACAAATTTAAGTAGATAACTCATCAGTTGTTTGCATCAGAGCGACAATTTTTGAGATAGTTATTAAAACTGTTTAAAGGTTGTCAAACGTTGTTTCTCGTTGTATATCCTTTAATTCTAGAGTTAAATTGATAAATAACGTGTACGAATTTGTTTAACGCATTTGTTTTGGTTACTCGACGTCTCCGTTCTCGTGTAGCCTACATATTGCGTTTTTTTTTAATTTGCTTACCGGGCTAAAGGTTAGCATGTTTAAAATACGTAAGTCGTTTTGTTCATCAAATTTAAGTAGATAACTCATCAGTTGTTTGCATCAGAGCGATAATTTTTGAGATAGTTATTAAAACTGTTTAAAGGTTGTCAAACGTTGTTTCTCGTTGTATATCCTTTAATTCTAGAGTTAAATTGATAAATAACGTGTACGAATTTGTTTAACGCATTTGTTTTGGTTACTCGACGTCTCCGTTCTCGTGTAGCCTACATATTGCGTTTTTTTTTAATTTGCTTACCGGGCTAAAGGTTAGCATGCTTAAAATACGTAAGTCGTTTTGTTCAACAAATTTAAGTAGATAACTCATCAGTTGTTTGCATCAGAGCGATAATTTTTGAGATAGTTATTAAAACTGTTTAAAGGTTGTCAAACGTTGTTTCTCGTTGTATATCCTTTAATTCTAGAGTTAAATTGATAAATAACGTGTACGAATTTGTTTAACGCATTTGTTTTGGTTACTCGACGTCTCCGTTCTCGTGTAGCCTACATATTGCGTTTTTTTTTAATTTGCTTACCGGGCTAAAGGTTAGCATGTTTAAAATACGTAAGTCGTTTTGTTCAACAAATTTAAGTAGATAACTCATCAGTTGTTTGCATCAGAGCGATAATTTTTGAGATAGTTATTAAAACTGTTTAAAGGTTGTCAAACGTTGTTTCTCGTTGTATATCCTTTAATTCTAGAGTTAAATTGATAAATAACGTGTACGAATTTGTTTAACGCATTTGTTTTGGTTACTCGACGTCTCCGTTCTCGTGTAGCCTACATATTGCGTTTTTTTTTAATTTGCTTACCGGGCTAAAGGTTAGCATGCTTAAAATACGTAAGTCGTTTTGTTCAACAAATTTAAGTAGATAACTCATCAGTTGTTTGCATCAGAGCGATAATTTTTGAGATAGTTATTAAAACTGTTTAAAGGTTGTCAAACGTTGTTTCTCGTTGTATATCCTTTAATTCTAGAGTTAAATTGATAAATAACGTGTACGAATTTGTTTAAACGCATTTGTTTTGGTTACTCGACGTCTCCGTTCTCGTGTAGCCTACATATTGCGTTTTTTTTTAATTTGCTTACCGGGCTAAAGGTTAGCATGTTTAAAATACGTAAGTCGTTTTGTTCATCAAATTTAAGTAGATAACTCATCAGTTGTTTGCATCAGAGCGACAATTTTTGAGATAGTTATTAAAACTGTTTAAAGGTTGTCAAACGTTGTTTCTCGTTGTATATCCTTTAATTCTAGAGTTAAATTGATAAATAACGTGTACGAATTTGTTTAACGCATTTGTTTTGGTTACTCGACGTCTCCGTTCTCGTGTAGCCTACATATTGCGTTTTTTTTTAATTTGCTTACCGGGCTAAAGGTTAGCATGCTTAAAATACGTAAGTCGTTTTGTTCAACAAATTTAAGTAGATAACTCATCAGTTGTTTGCATCAGAGCGATAATTTTTGAGATAGTTATTAAAACTGTTTAAAGGTTGTCAAACGTTGTTTCTCGTTGTATATCCTTTAATTCTAGAGTTAAATTGATAAATAACGTGTACGAATTTGTTTAACGCATTTGTTTTGGTTACTCGACGTCTCCGTTCTCGTGTAGCCTACATATTGCGTTTTTTTTTAATTTGCTTACCGGGCTAAAGGTTAGCATGTTTAAAATACGTAAGTCGTTTTGTTCAACAAATTTAAGTAGATAACTCATCAGTTGTTTGCATCAGAGCGACAATTTTTGAGATAGTTATTAAAACTGTTTAAAGGTTGTCAAACGTTGTTTCTCGTTGTATATCCTTTAATTCTAGAGTTAAATTGATAAATAACGTGTACGAATTTGTTTAACGCATTTGTTTTGGTTACTCGACGTCTCCGTTCTCGTGTAGCCTACATATTGCGTTTTTTTTTAATTTGCTTACCGGGCTAAAGGTTAGCATGCTTAAAATACGTAAGTCGTTTTGTTCAACAAATTTAAGTAGATAACTCATCAGTTGTTTGCATCAGAGCGATAATTTTTGAGATAGTTATTAAAACTGTTTAAAGGTTGTCAAACGTTGTTTCTCGTTGTATATCCTTTAATTCTAGAGTTAAATTGATAAATAACGTGTACGAATTTGTTTAACGCATTTGTTTTGGTTACTCGACGTCTCCGTTCTCGTGTAGCCTACATATTGCGTTTTTTTTTAATTTGCTTACCGGGCTAAAGGTTAGCATGTTTAAAATACGTAAGTCGTTTTGTTCATCAAATTTAAGTAGATAACTCATCAGTTGTTTGCATCAGAGCGACAATTTTTGAGATAGTTATTAAAACTGTTTAAAGGTTGTCAAACGTTGTTTCTCGTTGTATATCCTTTAATTCTAGAGTTAAATTGATAAATAACGTGTACGAATTTGTTTAACGCATTTGTTTTGGTTACTCGACGTCTCCGTTCTCGTGTAGCCTACATATTGCGTTTTTTTTTAATTTGCTTACCGGGCTAAAGGTTAGCATGCTTAAAATACGTAAGTCGTTTTGTTCAACAAATTTAAGTAGATAACTCATCAGTTGTTTGCATCAGAGCGACAATTTTTGAGATAGTTATTAAAACTGTTTAAAGGTTGTCAAACGTTGTTTCTCGTTGTATATCCTTTAATTCTAGAGTTAAATTGATAAATAACGTGTACGAATTTGTTTAACGCATTTGTTTTGGTTACTCGACGTCTCCGTTCTCGTGTAGCCTACATATTGCGTTTTTTTTTAATTTGCTTACCGGGCTAAAGGTTAGCATGTTTAAAATACGTAAGTCGTTTTGTTCAACAAATTTAAGTAGATAACTCATCAGTTGTTTGCATCAGAGCGACAATTTTTGAGATAGTTATTAAAACTGTTTAAAGGTTGTCAAACGTTGTTTCTCGTTGTATATCCTTTAATTCTAGAGTTAAATTGATAAATAACGTGTACGAATTTGTTTAACGCATTTGTTTTGGTTACTCGACGTCTCCGTTCTCGTGTAGCCTACATATTGCGTTTTTTTTTAATTTGCTTACCGGGCTAAAGGTTAGCATGCTTAAAATACGTAAGTCGTTTTGTTCAACAAATTTAAGTAGATAACTCATCAGTTGTTTGCATCAGAGCGATAATTTTTGAGATAGTTATTAAAACTGTTTAAAGGTTGTCAAACGTTGTTTCTCGTTGTATATCCTTTAATTCTAGAGTTAAATTGATAAATAACGTGTACGAATTTGTTTAACGCATTTGTTTTGGTTACTCGACGTCTCCGTTCTCGTGTAGCCTACATATTGCGTTTTTTTTTAATTTGCTTACCGGGCTAAAGGTTAGCATGTTTAAAATACGTAAGTCGTTTTGTTCAACAAATTTAAGTAGATAACTCATCAGTTGTTTGCATCAGAGCGACAATTTTTGAGATAGTTATTAAAACTGTTTAAAGGTTGTCAAACGTTGTTTCTCGTTGTATATCCTTTAATTCTAGAGTTAAATTGATAAATAACGTGT
The DNA here is from genome assembly GCA_029619165.1 of Eurosta solidaginis. NCBI lineage: Eukaryota > Metazoa > Arthropoda > Insecta > Diptera > Tephritidae > Eurosta > Eurosta solidaginis. The sequence continues at coordinate 11,356 of JARSSU010030747.1, read as the reverse complement.
ACGAATTTGTTTAACGCATTTGTTTTGGTTACTCGACGTCTCCGTTCTCGTGTAGCCTACATATTGCGTTTTTTTTTAATTTGCTTACCGGGCTAAAGGTTAGCATGTTTAAAATACGTAAGTCGTTTTGTTCAACAAATTTGAGTAGATAACTCATCAGTTGTTTGCATCAGAGCGACAATTTTTGAGATAGTTATTAAAACTGTTTAAAGGTTGTCAAACGTTGTTTCTCGTTGTATATCCTTTAATTCTAGAGTTAAATTGATAAATAACGTGTACGAATTTGTTTAACGCATTTGTTTTGGTTACTCGACGTCTCCGTTCTCGTGTAGCCTACATATTGCGTTTTTTTTTAATTTGCTTACCGGGCTAAAGGTTAGCATGTTTAAAATACGTAAGTCGTTTTGTTCAACAAATTTGAGTAGATAACTCATCAGTTGTTTGCATCAGAGCGACAATTTTTGAGATAGTTATTAAAACTGTTTAAAGGTTGTCAAACGTTGTTTCTCGTTGTATATCCTTTAATTCTAGAGTTAAATTGATAAATAACGTGTACGAATTTGTTTAACGCATTTGTTTTGGTTACTCGACGTCTCCGTTCTCGTGTAGCCTACATATTGCGTTTTTTTTTAATTTGCTTACCGGGCTAAAGGTTAGCATGTTTAAAATACGTAAGTCGTTTTGTTCATCAAATTTAAGTAGATAACTCATCAGTTGTTTGCATCAGAGCGATAATTTTTGAGATAGTTATTAAAACTGTTTAAAGGTTGTCAAACGTTGTTTCTCGTTGTATATCCTTTAATTCTAGAGTTAAATTGATAAATAACGTGTACGAATTTGTTTAACGCATTTGTTTTGGTTACTCGACGTCTCCGTTCTCGTGTAGCCTACATATTGCGTTTTTTTTTAATTTGCTTACCGGGCTAAAGGTTAGCATGTTTAAAATACGTAAGTCGTTTTGTTCAACAAATTTAAGTAGATAACTCATCAGTTGTTTGCATCAGAGCGATAATTTTTGAGATAGTTATTAAAACTGTTTAAAGGTTGTCAAACGTTGTTTCTCGTTGTATATCCTTTAATTCTAGAGTTAAATTGATAAATAACGTGTACGAATTTGTTTAACGCATTTGTTTTGGTTACTCGACGTCTCCGTTCTCGTGTAGCCTACATATTGCGTTTTTTTTTAATTTGCTTACCGGGCTAAAGGTTAGCATGCTTAAAATACGTAAGTCGTTTTGTTCAACAAATTTAAGTAGATAACTCATCAGTTGTTTGCATCAGAGCGATAATTTTTGAGATAGTTATTAAAACTGTTTAAAGGTTGTCAAACGTTGTTTCTCGTTGTATATCCTTTAATTCTAGAGTTAAATTGATAAATAACGTGTACGAATTTGTTTAACGCATTTGTTTTGGTTACTCGACGTCTCCGTTCTCGTGTAGCCTACATATTGCGTTTTTTTTTAATTTGCTTACCGGGCTAAAGGTTAGCATGCTTAAAATACGTAAGTCGTTTTGTTCAACAAATTTAAGTAGATAACTCATCAGTTGTTTGCATCAGAGCGATAATTTTTGAGATAGTTATTAAAACTGTTTAAAGGTTGTCAAACGTTGTTTCTCGTTGTATATCCTTTAATTCTAGAGTTAAATTGATAAATAACGTGTACGAATTTGTTTAACGCATTTGTTTTGGTTACTCGACGTCTCCGTTCTCGTGTAGCCTACATATTGCGTTTTTTTTTAATTTGCTTACCGGGCTAAAGGTTAGCATGTTTAAAATACGTAAGTCGTTTTGTTCATCAAATTTAAGTAGATAACTCATCAGTTGTTTGCATCAGAGCGACAATTTTTGAGATAGTTATTAAAACTGTTTAAAGGTTGTCAAACGTTGTTTCTCGTTGTATATCCTTTAATTCTAGAGTTAAATTGATAAATAACGTGTACGAATTTGTTTAACGCATTTGTTTTGGTTACTCGACGTCTCCGTTCTCGTGTAGCCTACATATTGCGTTTTTTTTTAATTTGCTTACCGGGCTAAAGGTTAGCATGCTTAAAATACGTAAGTCGTTTTGTTCAACAAATTTAAGTAGATAACTCATCAGTTGTTTGCATCAGAGCGACAATTTTTGAGATAGTTATTAAAACTGTTTAAAGGTTGTCAAACGTTGTTTCTCGTTGTATATCCTTTAATTCTAGAGTTAAATTGATAAATAACGTGTACGAATTTGTTTAACGCATTTGTTTTGGTTACTCGACGTCTCCGTTCTCGTGTAGCCTACATATTGCGTTTTTTTTTAATTTGCTTACCGGGCTAAAGGTTAGCATGTTTAAAATACGTAAGTCGTTTTGTTCATCAAATTTAAGTAGATAACTCATCAGTTGTTTGCATCAGAGCGACAATTTTTGAGATAGTTATTAAAACTGTTTAAAGGTTGTCAAACGTTGTTTCTCGTTGTATATCCTTTAATTCTAGAGTTAAATTGATAAATAACGTGTACGAATTTGTTTAACGCATTTGTTTTGGTTACTCGACGTCTCCGTTCTCGTGTAGCCTACATATTGCGTTTTTTTTTAATTTGCTTACCGGGCTAAAGGTTAGCATGTTTAAAATACGTAAGTCGTTTTGTTCAACAAATTTGAGTAGATAACTCATCAGTTGTTTGCATCAGAGCGACAATTTTTGAGATAGTTATTAAAACTGTTTAAAGGTTGTCAAACGTTGTTTCTCGTTGTATATCCTTTAATTCTAGAGTTAAATTGATAAATAACGTGTACGAATTTGTTTAACGCATTTGTTTTGGTTACTCGACGTCTCCGTTCTCGTGTAGCCTACATATTGCGTTTTTTTTTAATTTGCTTACCGGGCTAAAGGTTAGCATGTTTAAAATACGTAAGTCGTTTTGTTCAACAAATTTGAGTAGATAACTCATCAGTTGTTTGCATCAGAGCGACAATTTTTGAGATAGTTATTAAAACTGTTTAAAGGTTGTCAAACGTTGTTTCTCGTTGTATATCCTTTAATTCTAGAGTTAAATTGATAAATAACGTGTACGAATTTGTTTAACGCATTTGTTTTGGTTACTCGACGTCTCCGTTCTCGTGTAGCCTACATATTGCGTTTTTTTTTAATTTGCTTACCGGGCTAAAGGTTAGCATGCTTAAAATACGTAAGTCGTTTTGTTCAACAAATTTAAGTAGATAACTCATCAGTTGTTTGCATCAGAGCGATAATTTTTGAGATAGTTATTAAAACTGTTTAAAGGTTGTCAAACGTTGTTTCTCGTTGTATATCCTTTAATTCTAGAGTTAAATTGATAAATAACGTGTACGAATTTGTTTAACGCATTTGTTTTGGTTACTCGACGTCTCCGTTCTCGTGTAGCCTACATATTGCGTTTTTTTTTAATTTGCTTACCGGGCTAAAGGTTAGCATGTTTAAAATACGTAAGTCGTTTTGTTCAACAAATTTAAGTAGATAACTCATCAGTTGTTTGCATCAGAGCGACAATTTTTGAGATAGTTATTAAAACTGTTTAAAGGTTGTCAAACGTTGTTTCTCGTTGTATATCCTTTAATTCTAGAGTTAAATTGATAAATAACGTGTACGAATTTGTTTAACGCATTTGTTTTGGTTACTCGACGTCTCCGTTCTCGTGTAGCCTACATATTGCGTTTTTTTTTAATTTGCTTACCGGGCTAAAGGTTAGCATGTTTAAAATACGTAAGTCGTTTTGTTCAACAAATTTGAGTAGATAACTCATCAGTTGTTTGCATCAGAGCGACAATTTTTGAGATAGTTATTAAAACTGTTTAAAGGTTGTCAAACGTTGTTTCTCGTTGTATATCCTTTAATTCTAGAGTTAAATTGATAAATAACGTGTACGAATTTGTTTAACGCATTTGTTTTGGTTACTCGACGTCTCCGTTCTCGTGTAGCCTACATATTGCGTTTTTTTTTAATTTGCTTACCGGGCTAAAGGTTAGCATGTTTAAAATACGTAAGTCGTTTTGTTCAACAAATTTGAGTAGATAACTCATCAGTTGTTTGCATCAGAGCGACAATTTTTGAGATAGTTATTAAAACTGTTTAAAGGTTGTCAAACGTTGTTTCTCGTTGTATATCCTTTAATTCTAGAGTTAAATTGATAAATAACGTGTACGAATTTGTTTAACGCATTTGTTTTGGTTACTCGACGTCTCCGTTCTCGTGTAGCCTACATATTGCGTTTTTTTTTAATTTGCTTACCGGGCTAAAGGTTAGCATGTTTAAAATACGTAAGTCGTTTTGTTCATCAAATTTAAGTAGATAACTCATCAGTTGTTTGCATCAGAGCGACAATTTTTGAGATAGTTATTAAAACTGTTTAAAGGTTGTCAAACGTTGTTTCTCGTTGTATATCCTTTAATTCTAGAGTTAAATTGATAAATAACGTGTACGAATTTGTTTAACGCATTTGTTTTGGTTACTCGACGTCTCCGTTCTCGTGTAGCCTACATATTGCGTTTTTTTTTAATTTGCTTACCGGGCTAAAGGTTAGCATGCTTAAAATACGTAAGTCGTTTTGTTCAACAAATTTAAGTAGATAACTCATCAGTTGTTTGCATCAGAGCGATAATTTTTGAGATAGTTATTAAAACTGTTTAAAGGTTGTCAAACGTTGTTTCTCGTTGTATATCCTTTAATTCTAGAGTTAAATTGATAAATAACGTGTACGAATTTGTTTAACGCATTTGTTTTGGTTACTCGACGTCTCCGTTCTCGTGTAGCCTACATATTGCGTTTTTTTTTAATTTGCTTACCGGGCTAAAGGTTAGCATGCTTAAAATACGTAAGTCGTTTTGTTCAACAAATTTAAGTAGATAACTCATCAGTTGTTTGCATCAGAGCGACAATTTTTGAGATAGTTATTAAAACTGTTTAAAGGTTGTCAAACGTTGTTTCTCGTTGTATATCCTTTAATTCTAGAGTTAAATTGATAAATAACGTGTACGAATTTGTTTAACGCATTTGTTTTGGTTACTCGACGTCTCCGTTCTCGTGTAGCCTACATATTGCGTTTTTTTTTAATTTGCTTACCGGGCTAAAGGTTAGCATGCTTAAAATACGTAAGTCGTTTTGTTCAACAAATTTAAGTAGATAACTCATCAGTTGTTTGCATCAGAGCGATAATTTTTGAGATAGTTATTAAAACTGTTTAAAGGTTGTCAAACGTTGTTTCTCGTTGTATATCCTTTAATTCTAGAGTTAAATTGATAAATAACGTGTACGAATTTGTTTAACGCATTTGTTTTGGTTACTCGACGTCTCCGTTCTCGTGTAGCCTACATATTGCGTTTTTTTTTAATTTGCTTACCGGGCTAAAGGTTAGCATGTTTAAAATACGTAAGTCGTTTTGTTCAACAAATTTAAGTAGATAACTCATCAGTTGTTTGCATCAGAGCGACAATTTTTGAGATAGTTATTAAAACTGTTTAAAGGTTGTCAAACGTTGTTTCTCGTTGTATATCCTTTAATTCTAGAGTTAAATTGATAAATAACGTGTACGAATTTGTTTAACGCATTTGTTTTGGTTACTCGACGTCTCCGTTCTCGTGTAGCCTACATATTGCGTTTTTTTTTAATTTGCTTACCGGGCTAAAGGTTAGCATGCTTAAAATACGTAAGTCGTTTTGTTCAACAAATTTAAGTAGATAACTCATCAGTTGTTTGCATCAGAGCGATAATTTTTGAGATAGTTATTAAAACTGTTTAAAGGTTGTCAAACGTTGTTTCTCGTTGTATATCCTTTAATTCTAGAGTTAAATTGATAAATAACGTGTACGAATTTGTTTAACGCATTTGTTTTGGTTACTCGACGTCTCCGTTCTCGTGTAGCCTACATATTGCGTTTTTTTTTAATTTGCTTACCGGGCTAAAGGTTAGCATGTTTAAAATACGTAAGTCGTTTTGTTCATCAAATTTAAGTAGATAACTCATCAGTTGTTTGCATCAGAGCGACAATTTTTGAGATAGTTATTAAAACTGTTTAAAGGTTGTCAAACGTTGTTTCTCGTTGTATATCCTTTAATTCTAGAGTTAAATTGATAAATAACGTGTACGAATTTGTTTAACGCATTTGTTTTGGTTACTCGACGTCTCCGTTCTCGTGTAGCCTACATATTGCGTTTTTTTTTAATTTGCTTACCGGGCTAAAGGTTAGCATGCTTAAAATACGTAAGTCGTTTTGTTCAACAAATTTAAGTAGATAACTCATCAGTTGTTTGCATCAGAGCGACAATTTTTGAGATAGTTATTAAAACTGTTTAAAGGTTGTCAAACGTTGTTTCTCGTTGTATATCCTTTAATTCTAGAGTTAAATTGATAAATAACGTGTACGAATTTGTTTAACGCATTTGTTTTGGTTACTCGACGTCTCCGTTCTCGTGTAGCCTACATATTGCGTTTTTTTTTAATTTGCTTACCGGGCTAAAGGTTAGCATGTTTAAAATACGTAAGTCGTTTTGTTCAACAAATTTAAGTAGATAACTCATCAGTTGTTTGCATCAGAGCGACAATTTTTGAGATAGTTATTAAAACTGTTTAAAGGTTGTCAAACGTTGTTTCTCGTTGTATATCCTTTAATTCTAGAGTTAAATTGATAAATAACGTGTACGAATTTGTTTAACGCATTTGTTTTGGTTACTCGACGTCTCCGTTCTCGTGTAGCCTACATATTGCGTTTTTTTTTAATTTGCTTACCGGGCTAAAGGTTAGCATGTTTAAAATACGTAAGTCGTTTTGTTCAACAAATTTAAGTAGATAACTCATCAGTTGTTTGCATCAGAGCGACAATTTTTGAGATAGTTATTAAAACTGTTTAAAGGTTGTCAAACGTTGTTTCTCGTTGTATATCCTTTAATTCTAGAGTTAAATTGATAAATAACGTGTACGAATTTGTTTAACGCATTTGTTTTGGTTACTCGACGTCTCCGTTCTCGTGTAGCCTACATATTGCGTTTTTTTTTAATTTGCTTACCGGGCTAAAGGTTAGCATGTTTAAAATACGTAAGTCGTTTTGTTCAACAAATTTAAGTAGATAACTCATCAGTTGTTTGCATCAGAGCGATAATTTTTGAGATAGTTATTAAAACTGTTTAAAGGTTGTCAAACGTTGTTTCTCGTTGTATATCCTTTAATTCTAGAGTTAAATTGATAAATAACGTGTACGAATTTGTTTAACGCATTTGTTTTGGTTACTCGACGTCTCCGTTCTCGTGTAGCCTACATATTGCGTTTTTTTTTAATTTGCTTACCGGGCTAAAGGTTAGCATGTTTAAAATACGTAAGTCGTTTTGTTCAACAAATTTAAGTAGATAACTCATCAGTTGTTTGCATCAGAGCGATAATTTTTGAGATAGTTATTAAAACTGTTTAAAGGTTGTCAAACGTTGTTTCTCGTTGTATATCCTTTAATTCTAGAGTTAAATTGATAAATAACGTGTACGAATTTGTTTAACGCATTTGTTTTGGTTACTCGACGTCTCCGTTCTCGTGTAGCCTACATATTGCGTTTTTTTTTAATTTGCTTACCGGGCTAAAGGTTAGCATGTTTAAAATACGTAAGTCGTTTTGTTCATCAAATTTAAGTAGATAACTCATCAGTTGTTTGCATCAGAGCGACAATTTTTGAGATAGTTATTAAAACTGTTTAAAGGTTGTCAAACGTTGTTTCTCGTTGTATATCCTTTAATTCTAGAGTTAAATTGATAAATAACGTGTACGAATTTGTTTAACGCATTTGTTTTGGTTACTCGACGTCTCCGTTCTCGTGTAGCCTACATATTGCGTTTTTTTTTAATTTGCTTACCGGGCTAAAGGTTAGCATGTTTAAAATACGTAAGTCGTTTTGTTCAACAAATTTAAGTAGATAACTCATCAGTTGTTTGCATCAGAGCGACAATTTTTGAGATAGTTATTAAAACTGTTTAAAGGTTGTCAAACGTTGTTTCTCGTTGTATATCCTTTAATTCTAGAGTTAAATTGATAAATAACGTGTACGAATTTGTTTAAACGCATTTGTTTTGGTACTCGACGTCTCCGTTCTCGTGTAGCCTACATATTGCGTTTTTTTTTAATTTGCTTACCGGGCTAAAGGTTAGCATGTTTAAAATACGTAAGTCGTTTTGTTCAACAAATTTAAGTAGATAACTCATCAGTTGTTTGCATCAGAGCGACAATTTTTGAGATAGTTATTAAAACTGTTTAAAGGTTGTCAAACGTTGTTTCTCGTTGTATATCCTTTAATTCTAGAGTTAAATTGATAAATAACGTGTACGAATTTGTTTAACGCATTTGTTTTGGTTACTCGACGTCTCCGTTCTCGTGTAGCCTACATATTGCGTTTTTTTTTAATTTGCTTACCGGGCTAAAGGTTAGCATGTTTAAAATACGTAAGTCGTTTTGTTCAACAAATTTGAGTAGATAACTCAGCAGTTGTTTGCATCAGAGCGACAATTTTTGAGATAGTTATTAAAACTGTTTAAAGGTTGTCAAACGTTGTTTCTCGTTGTATATCCTTTAATTCTAGAGTTAAATTGATAAATAACGTGTACGAATTTGTTTAACGCATTTGTTTTGGTTACTCGACGTCTCCGTTCTCGTGTAGCCTACATATTGCGTTTTTTTTTAATTTGCTTACCGGGCTAAAGGTTAGCATGTTTAAAATACGTAAGTCGTTTTGTTCAACAAATTTAGAGTAGATAACTCATCAGTTGTTTGCATCAGAGCGACAATTTTTGAGATAGTTATTAAAACTGTTTAAAGGTTGTCAAACGTTGTTTCTCGTTGTATATCCTTTAATTCTAGAGTTAAATTGATAAATAACGTGTACGAATTTGTTTAACGCATTTGTTTTGGTTACTCGACGTCTCCGTTCTCGTGTAGCCTACATATTGCGTTTTTTTTTAATTTGCTTACCGGCTAAAGGTTAGCATGTTTAAAATACGTAAGTCGTTTTGTTCAACAAATTTGAGTAGATAACTCATCAGTTGTTTGCATCAGAGCGACAATTTTTGAGATAGTTATTAAACTGTTTAAAGGTTGTCAAACGTTGTTTCTCGTTGTATATCCTTTAATTCTAGAGTTAAATTGATAAATAACGTGTACGAATTTGTTTAACGCATTGTTTTGGTTACTCGACGTCTCCGTTCTCGTGTAGCCTACATATTGCGTTTTTTTTTAATTTGCTTACCGGGCTAAAGGTTAGCATGTTTAAAATACGTAAGTCGTTTTGTTCATCAAATTTAAGTAGATAACTCAGCAGTTGTTTGCATCAGAGCGACAATTTTGAGATAGTTATTAAAACTGTTTAAAGGTTGTCAAACGTTGTTTCTCGTTGTATATCCTTTAATTCTAGAGTTAAATTGATAAATACAGTGTACGAATTTGTTTAAACGCATTTGTTTTGGTTTACTCGACGTCCTCCGTTCTCGTGTAGCCTACATATTAAGGCCGTAATTATGCTTACCGGCGAAAGGTTAGCATGCTGAAATACGTAAGTCGTTTTGATTCACAATCTGAGATAGCAACTAAGCTCAGCCAGTTGTATAATGCATCATGACGCGACAACTTTTTCGAGATCAGTTAACTTACAACTGATAAATAAAGAGTTGTCAACGTTCTGTTTCTCGTTAGATAACATATCCTTTAATTCTAGGTTAAAACTTGATAAATACCGATGTAGCGAATATTGATTTGAAGCGCAGCTTGTCTTTGGTTACTACGCCGTCTCTGGTCTCAACTCGCGTAGCCTACATAATAGCGAACCCTGTTTTTAATTTGCATTACGACGGACGCCATAAACAGGTATAGCATGCTTAACAAATACGTAAGGCGTTTTGTTCACAATGAGCTAGATAACTCATCCGGTTGTATATTGCATCAGGTCGACAAATTATTTGAGATAGAGTCTACTGCATACAAACAGGTTCTACACAGTTGTCAGCAACGTTGTTTCTCGTTGTAATATCCTTTAATTCTGGAGTTAACTCTGATAAATAACAGTGTACGAATTTGTTTCTTAACGCATCTTGTCTTTGGTTACTCGAGCGTCTCCGTTCTCCCAGTGTAACGCCTACATATTGTCGTAATTTGCTTACCGGGCTAAAGTTAGCATGTTTAAAATACGTAAGTCGTTTTGTTCAACAAATTTAAGTAGATAACTCATCATTGTTTGCATCAGAGCGATAATTTTTGAGATAGTTATTAAAACTGTTAAGGTTGTCAAACGTTGTTTTCTCGTTGTATATCCTTTAATTTCTAGAGTTAAATGATAAATAACGTGTACGAATTGGTTTAACGCATTTGTTTTTGGTTACTCGACGTCTCCGTTTCTCGTGTAGCCTACATATTGCGTTTTTTTTTTTAATTTGCTTACCGGGCTAAAGGTTAGCATCTTAAAATACGTAAGTCGTTTTTGTTCACAATTTTGGTAGATAACTCATCAGTTGTTTCATCAGAGCGCAATTTTTTGGAAGTAGTTATTCTGTTTTAAAGGTTGTCAAACGTTGTTTCTCGTTGTATATCCTTTAATTCTAGAGTTAATTGATAAAAAACGTGTACGAATTTGTTTAACGCATTTGTTTTGGTTACTCGACGTCTCCGTTCTCGTGTAGCCTACATATTGCGTTTTTTTTTTTAATTTGCTTCGCGGCTAAAGGTTAGCATGTTTAAAATACGTAAGTCGTTTTGTTCACCAAATTGAGTAGATAACTCATCAGTTGTTTGCATCAGAGCGACAATTTTTGAGATAGTTATTAAAACTGTTTAAAGGTTGTCAAACGTTGTTTTCTCGTTGTATATCCTTTATTCTAGAGTTAATTGATAAATAACGTGTACGAATTTTGTTTAACGCATTTGTTTTGGTTACTCGACGTCTCCGTTCTCGTGTAGCCTACATATTGCGTTTTTTTTAATTTGCTTACCGGGCTAAAGGTTGCATGTTTAAAAATACGTAAGTCGTTTTGTTCAACAATTTGAGTAGATAACTCTCAGTTGTTTTCCATCAGAGCGACATTTTTGAGATAGTTTTAAAACTGTTTAAAGGTTGTCAAACGTTGTTTCTCGTTGTATATCCTTTAATTTCTAGAGTTTAAATTGATAAATAACGTGTACGAATTTGTTTAACGCATTTGTTTTTGGTTACTCGACGTCTCGTTCTCGTGTAGCTACATATTGCGTTTTTTTTTTTAATTTGCTTACCGGGCTAAAGGTTAGCATGTTTTAAAATACGTAGTCGTTTTTGTTCACAAATTTAAGTAGATAACTCATCAGTTGTGTGCATCAGAGCGACAATTTTGAGATAGTTATTAAAACTGTTTA
>JARSSU010030746.1:0-22880 GCA_029619165.1 Eurosta solidaginis | reverse complement strand
AAGATATAAGTTTGTATTTTTAATCGAAATAAAATAATTAAAAAAAAATTTAAGTTAAACGGTTTTATTGAAAACAATACTTACATGAAATAATAATACGAAAAGCTAGAAAATAATTAGGTAGGTCCTAGGTACTAGTCATCACACTCATTATCAATCTAGGGCGTTGATCAGACAATTAAATAAAAGCGTTGGACGCGTCATATTTCTATTGATAGTCATAAGTAAAACCAACTGAACCTTAATCAGGTTATGCTACGCCTCACATTTTTAGAAATTTCACGCGCCCAACGCTTTTATTTAATTGTCTGATCAACGCCGTAGATTGATAAGGAGTGTGATGACTAGTACCTAGGACTACCTAATTATTTTATAGCTTTTCGTATTATTATTATTTCATGTAAGTATTGTTTTCAATAAAACTGTTTAACTTAAACCTTTTTTTTAATTATTTTATTCTCAAGTTTTTAGTCTTTATTTAATTGCCTGTTATTTCTCATTCTATTTAGTTCATTTAGTGACTCATTATTACAAGGACTCTTTCCTGACATTTTGTTACAACCTAAGTCCCTCAATACATAATCCTTCCAAAGACTTTACTCGACTGCACCACGTATGCTTGTCCCTCCTCCAACTCCAAAATAGTTTGATGTCACTTCTACTGGACTGTATGCAATATTTGTTCCAAATATGAGCCAAATCGGGCATCATAGGTCGCTTTCTATTCATGTATGTATTATGTGTTCCAAATATGGACCAAATCAAATGGGACCACAAATACGATTTTTGTCAATATCTCGATCCATGTGCCACCTAGCGGCGATTTTTTTTCACAGGTCGATTTCTATTCTTGCAGGTATTATGTGTTCCAAATATGAGCCAAATCGGACCACAAATACGATTTTGCGAATATCTCGATCCATGCGCCACCTAGCGGCGATTTTTTTTCACAGGTCGATTTCTATTCTTGCATGTATTATGTGTTCCAAATATGAGCCAAATCGGACCGCAAATGCGAATTTTGCGAATATCTCGATCCTTGCGCCACATAGCGGCGATTTTTTTCTTATTATTGCATTGTCATCGGGTTCTGAACTATATTCCAAGTTTCAAGCTTGTAGCTTATCGGGAAGTTACTTAAATTTCAATTACAAGATTCGTTCACAACGGCCGGCCTGTCAACTCAAGCTAAATAAAACCGTTTAAAAAGAAGGGAACGGACCTGAAAAAAGGGCCCCCAAATTGATGGTTGCCTAGGGCCCGTTGAGGGTTATTCGGCCCTGAGTATTCTTATCGGAATCCGTCTATGAAAGCAGAGGAAAAGGAAGGATGGGAGGAGGACCAACTTTAAATTCCCTTGGTGTGACCAATTGGCACCAGTTAACCCAACAAAGAAGCGACTAACGCGGCTTGTTGGACTGTCATAACAGTTGAAATGTAAGCCAAAAAAAAGTTTGAAAAATATATTTTTCACAAATCAAAGCAACTTCTTTCAACTTTGCACATTACACAGAAATCATAAAAAATGTGAAAGCTTTCTTCTGCGCATGTCCACATAAAATATTTTTTTTGGGTTTTTTTTGTGATCAATGCACCCATTACTGCATATACAATAACGTCAATATGTTGGAATCCACTTTCGCTAAAAATACACACACAAGGCAACTTTTCGAAGTAAATGCTTTCTCATATGTATGTTTACAGACACACATTCGTATATATGTTTGTATGTAATAATGCTTGTATATATGTGCTTATGTGCCAAAACCACACTTCCACTTAAAAGAAAAATTAAAACACTTATTGGCGTGCGAAAATTTTCATACACATTTTTGTTATGTAATTTGGGCTTAAAAAATGTGCAAAAAATTTACATTTCAATTAAATCGTAAACTTTCACATTTCACAGTCACTTTTACTCTCTTTTGATTTCCTAGCTCGTATATTTTAAAATTGGACGTCTATATACATATGTACATATCCATATGTAGCTTTGCATTATAAAACAAAAGCTTAGCAAAATATTGACACATTTCAAAATTAGCTCTGATACGTAAATCACCGACATACCTTCAGCTTGTTTCAAAAAACTTAAAACACAAACTTGATTCAAAAGACTTAAGACACAAACTCTCACTTTAGTGTACAACTCACAAATGAGCTCGCTACGCGCGTCGTTGTTATACCGTTGTTATAAGAAAACACAAATTTCGTGCACTTTTCGTTGGTTCGAGTTGTATGTTCGTCTCAAACATGCAGTTGACTAAATTCAGTATTGCAAACTTCACTTTCCTTTGACGACTGCTTGTATGTATCTTCGTATGACATATGATAGGAGTATCTTGTACGAGCGTAAGCCGTCCGTACCGTAAGATATCTTAAAATGCACTAAAGCTTAACATAAGCTTACTTAACTGAAATATAATAAACTTTAGCACTTTTTTTAGCTGTGAATTATGCTCTTCGCCGGCGAGACTGATAATGATTGATGTACAGTGAAACCTCCCTTAGGCGGCGGACACTCACTCAGTAAACTTGTGTCCGCCCAAGAGAGATGTCCGCTCAGGGGAGTGGGTAAGTACGAGGGTTGCATTTTATATTTTGCGCCTTGACAATACTACATGTGATTAGCTGTCAGCAGATATTTTTATCGTAAAGTTTACTATTTTTTGGCATAAACTTGCATATAACGTTTTCACTTACAGATTTTATTTGTGTTTATTTATAGGGAGTTTAAAAATTCATATTGGGTAAAAATGGAATTAACCCGTGAACATTTTCGTGCGATGATTTACTACGATTTTCGACGTGGATTATCGAGACAGGAGTGCATCAATCAACTTACTTCTACTTTTGGTGTTGAATCATCACACTTAGCTGTAGGGTCTATATTAGTTGTTTATTTTATTTATTTTAATACTTTAAGTGTTTCTTACTTGTATTATTTAAATTTTGTTTTAATAATTAAGTGACCTTTTTTAAATGCAAATTTTATTAAAATAAATAAATTTTGTGGATAAAGACTTAAAATAAATAAATATAAATATTTATAAAAATTATTTTAAACGGTTTTTTATCATAAACTATACTAGGCACTGTGAAACGATGGTACAACGAGTTCCTACGTGGCCGCCAATCTTTGCAGGACGAATTTCGTGAAGATCGTCCAAAAATGGTGGTTGTGCCAGAAACAGTCGATACTGTGCGACAATTGATAATACAAGATCGTCATGTGACATATCGCGAGATAGAGGCATCCTTGACCATTAGTGGGACCGCCATACATTCAATATTGCATGAACATTTGGTCGTAAAGAATATTTGTTCTCGTTGGATACCGCATAATTTGAAAATTGCCAAAAAAAGGACTCGTGTCGATTGGTGTAAAGAAATGTTGAAGAAATTTAACCGTGGTGGATCAAACCACGTCTATTACATCGTAACAGGTGGTGAATCTTGGATCTATGCATATGAGCCGGAAACAAACCAGCAATCGACTGTATGTGTGTTCCAAGACGAGCCTAATCCAACAAAAGTTGTTCGCGCAAGAAGCGCCTCAAAGCCAATGATCGTCTGTTTTTTTGGAAAATATTTCATGTCGCAACTGTTCCACTAGATAAACTTAAAACGGTCAGTTCTGAGTTGTATACAACTATTTGTTTGCCAAAAGTTTTTGTAGAATTAGGGAAAACCAACCGCCGAAGAAAAATCATTCTTCACCAAGACAATGCGAGCTCTCACGTATCGATTCACAAAAGAGTGTTTTTGAGGACTCAAAAGGTGGAATTGATGGGTAATCCGCCTTACAGCCCTGATTTGACACCTAATGATATCTTTTTATTCCCTAACATAAAAAAAATCGAGGTCAACGTTTTTCAACGGCTGAAGGAGCTGTAGAAGCCTTCAAACAGCTCGTTTTAGAGGTGGCCTCTTCTGAGTAGCAAAAGTGCTTTGAAAATTGGTTCGAGCGAATGCAGAAGTGTATTGACTTGGATGGAGAATATTTTGAAAAACAATAAAACTATTTTCCTTAAAATTTGACTGTGTTTTCATTATTAGGCACAAAATATAAAAGGCAACCCTCGTATTTTACAATGTTTTAGTTATTTAATGGAATTAGTTCTCACAACCTTCTATTTTGTGACACATTTTTCTGTTACAGTACTATGAAAATAACATACCTGGCCGGCATCTAGCGGACTTAATGTTAACCCAAGCAAGACAGAACTTATACTCCACAGCAACAGAACCAAAATACCCCGATTTCGCCTGACTTCACAAAAGAACACAGAGCTTTCGCTCTCAACTAGAGTGAAGTAGTTAGACGACAAACTGGGAAGCCAATATTGAAAGAAGAGTAGAGAAGGCGTACATCGCCTATTACTCGCGTAAGAGAATAGTTAGCAGAAACTGTGGGCCTAAGCCAAACTTAATATGTGGCTTTACACAGCAGTCATAAGAACAATCCTATCGTTTGGAATGATAGTTTGATGACCGGCCCTCGAAAAGAAATACAACAAGAACAAGAAAACTAATCAAAGTACAACGGGCAGCCTGTGTAGGGGAAACAGGAGCACTAGGACGTGTCAGACATTATTCTTAACCAGCTGCACTGGAGCTACACACACACGTCTTACAGCTGCTACCTCTGCCATCAGACGCAATGTGTCTGGATGCTGGAGCCGTAGTGACCCCAACGGTATCCTAAGAAGGATACCCGAGGAAAATTCGACAAGATAGTATCTTTCGCCTACATTGAACTTTGACAAGAAAAGTTCGCGTCCATACAGGAGAGGCTTTTGATCAGTGGCGTATACAGCGGGGGGATTGGGGGGATAGAACACCCCCCTTCGTCGCTCAACTTCTTATTTTACTTCGTAATTTATATTAAAATTACCAAACTTCCTTCTGATTTACCAAGAAAATACAAGAGAAAATCAAAATCTCTATATAAGTACGTACGTGGGAAGGTAATAGTAATATTTAATTTTGTCGTGGAGTATACAGTACTCATGAAATTCCATATCGTCGGTCCCAACGAAGACTATCTCAGTTCCTTATTTGCGTTGTGAGATAGTCTCTCAGTTCGTTTTGATTTATGAAAAACTGACACCTTCGCTTGTTTGCTAATTTTGTATTTTTTTGTTTACTTTTACTTATTTTTGTATTATTTTACTTTGATTTTATTTTTGTTTAGTCTATCTTATTTTATTTATTTTTATTTATAAAATTAATAAAAAAAATAAAAACCTAAGTAATTAACACAAAAATAAACAAAATAAAATAGTACAAAAATAAGTAAAATTAAACTAAATAATACAAAATAAGCAAACAAGCGAAACCTGTTAGTTAAAAAAAAACGAACTGAGATAGTCTTCGATAGCAATTTGAACTGAGATAGTCTTCAGGGAACCAACGATATAATCACTTCATCAATTTTCAAATATTTTAAATCAAAATTGCACGTGATTTAGCATAAAAAGATTAAGAGATTGAGTGTTAAGGAGCGAAGACTAAATTTCGTTTTATAACAAACAGAATCAAAGTTTTAAATAAAGCTTTTCAATTTAATTGAAATAAATGAATAATAGCACATATTAATTGAAATAATCCAAGTATTTCCCTTGAAATAAACGATTTTGCATAAGTATATGCATGTGTATATGTGTGACGAATATTAGTGACACTAAGTGAGACTCGCATCACTAGTCTGATGCTAAGTAAATGAAGCCACAACAACAATAAAACAGGAAGTCACTTGTATCTACATCAGGGCCATTCATTTCATAGCACAATTGTGCCCTCTCAATTCACACGCATATGATTCGCTCTGTCGTCGTTAATTGAGTTAGTCGTCGCTTGGCACTTGCATAGTGTACCTATACAAGTGTGTCAGCTAAGCGGTAAACGTCAAAACTACAAACAGCCTCGCTCACCTGATGCAAATCTCAGGTCTAGAGTTGCATTTTTGGTACGTAAGAGTACTTCAAGCTGAGTTGCATTTGCTAGTTTAATAAAACTGTGTAGTATTTACAAATGAAATAGCCTGCAACAATGCGGAAACATACGGAAAGCAAAATTTATTTAAGTTGGATTCAAAATATAAAGCGTCACACGTGTAACATGGAAAATTTTCACTTCTAAGGCTGTTTACACAAATGCATAAGGGCAAAATTATATAAACGCTTTGGTCGCTTCAAAGCAAAAATAACGGGTTGGATTTTATATAAGGTGCCACGATGTTGATTAGTAGGGGTAGAGGGGGTCCTAAAAATCACCAAAATGGAATCAGCAGCTCTAGGAAACTCTTAGTTTATGAAATATATCTAAGCTTTTAATTTCCAAATTTAGTAAAATTTCTACTTAAGTCCTGCACTTAAAATTCGTTTCGCAAATGTCGATAGCGGTATCAAAAGACGCGTATTTGCGTCAAGATTCAGAATCCGAAAGCAGAAACTATATTTTATATCTTGTTTAAAAGTTATTCGCGGAAAACCCGTCGATACTATTGTCGTTTTGTTCGTTGTTGTAATTAAAACAAACGAAAACATATGAAGGTGGTGAATAGTGTTGCCAGCACTGCAACAATATCTTTTTATCTTGGTAGAACATTATAAGGTGGTGGCACGTCGACATATATGCAAACAGACATATCCTATCAATGTATTTGATTTTCTAAAACTCTTTGACGGGTTTGTTTGGAGGTGAGTCTTTATGTTAGGTTTCTTGTTGCCGGTGTCGGATCGGTTAAGGGTCATTTTTTTAAAGGTTTTCTACGCAGAATTACTGTGCATGCGTAGCCGGTGTTGGATCGGCTAAGGGTTATTTTTTAAAGTACGGCCGAAGGCCGCCTACGCAGAAGGGTGTACTACGCAGAAGGACATCACGTGGCGGTAGCCACGGTATACCACACACCCGGACTTGGCAGGCGTAGCCTAGGGATATTTTTTTATAAGCGCGGCAAAGGCGCCTATGCAAAAGTGTTTTATGCAGAATTACTGTGCATGGCGCACCAAAAAGAGCTTTCAAATGTTTTGTGTAAAGTAAAGATTAGAAAGTAAAGATATATATACATCAGATGAAGGTATTTTATAAGTTATTTTTCGATTTTTTAATTGTTGAATTCATCCCCTAGTTTCGTTGATTTGAAAAATTCATAATTTCGCCTTTTGACATGGAATTACCCCCAACACACTTCATTTGCACAAAAAGAAATATACCGTTGGAATCAGCATAAAAATCTCTATAAAGTCCGATTTTTTTATTTTTTTTTGACAAATGTATGTATTCTGCACTTAAGTCATTTTTCTAAATTCTTATCGTAAAAATTTAATATTTACTTAAAAGTCTCGCGTTCGGTAAATAAATACATTAATTCAAATTATTCAGAGAATTACAAAAACAAATTACATGATAGTGTATGTTTGTTTGCATTTATGTCGAGTGCCACACTTATAATGTTCTACCAAGATAAAAAGATATTGTTGCGGACGCTGGCAACACTATTCACCACCTTCATATGTTTTCGTTTGTTTAATTGCAACAACGAAAAAAGCGACAATAGTATCGACGGATTTTCCGCGAATAACTTTTTAAACGAGATAAAAATATAGTTTCTGCTTTCGGATTCTGAATTTTGACGCAAATACGCGTCTTTTGATACTGCTATCGACATGTGCGACCCGAATTTTAAGTGCAGGACTTAAGTTGAAATTTTACCAAATTGGAAATTAAAAAGCTTATATCTCATAAACTAAGAGTTTCCTAGAGTTGCGGATGATAATTTTGTGATTTTTGGACCCCCTCCACCACTCGACAAAAAAAAGTTGGAAATCGGGGCACCTTATCAAAATATTCCCCAAAATAACGTACGGCGTTTCATTGTTTTTCGTCTGGCGTTGTCAAAGCGTAGGCACGCAACCAAGCATTATGTAGAATTTTTCGATACTTCGCCCGACAGATGAATTAATGAATGCAACACATCCAAAGCGTCTGTGTGCAAACAAATCTAACTCCTATATGACACTACTTTATTTTCTATTCTTGTATTTTCTCTTATATTTTTGTCGAGGGAACCAATAAGATTCAGTACTGGTATAAGTGTATGAACCATATTTAAAAAAAACTAACGAAATACAAGAAAAGTACAACGTAGTTCATAAAAACAAACAAGCCAGTTTGTATTTCGATAGGGTTTTTTTGACATTATGCTGTTTTTATTAATTTTTCTGACAAATGAAAATTTTGTTTTTAGTTTCAAAATGTTGTGCATAAAACACAACTAAATTCAAAGTGTAAATTGTGTGTGCAAATGAGTTTTCAATAAGTTTTTTTTCAAGATTTCATAGTTAAGGAATTGATCTCCAGATTCTTGTGTTACACAAATATAGTGAACTTGGTTACAGAAATCAAATTAAAAAGTTTTTCACAATAATTTGAAAATTTCTACGTTTTCTCTGCTTTTTACACTTAAAGGAGTAACCCTCCATAAGAAGTTAAACTTTTAATGAAAATCAATAACTCTGAACTGAACTATTTTCGCCATGACATACAATTAAAATGCTGTGGAACAGGAGCAACACTTTGTGACTACATAAACCCTGTTTCAATCTTTTACGTCTCTGCACATAACCCTAATTAACCGTTTTCAACCGAAACAGCAATGGCAACCCAGATTTTTCCGTTATGCTCACTTAAGCGAGTGCCTGTCAGAAAGAAGTCAACACACTTGTACTTGTATACTATGGGCACTTGGCGTAGCAACATCAGTGGTGGGTATCGGCAGATCGGTGTCAAAATATGTATGAAAAACTATGCGCGATACACATGCTTGTTGTTAGTTCGTTGCTTGCTAGTAAGCGACTAAATGAAAAATCAATTCACCCGCACGATCATCGCGACGATTGCGCTCTCACTAATACAGATGCACTTTCAGTTTTGAATGGCCCTGAGCTACATAAACGAATAATCATTATCTCTACACATATGTACGTACACGCAGTGGAGAGAGACGCACAAACACATGCATATATCTTATTTGAGATGCTCCCAAAAGTAGGCAATTATCTGTGGAAGTATCACTCACATACACACGCGCATATGAGAAGCTATAACGTGCATCTGTAGTTATGTTAGAGCTAATAATTTTATAGCTGGTAGCAAATTCTAGAAATAGAAACGCCTAGAAATATGTCAACGAGGAAACCCAAAAAAGTATAAAAGCAGCAGCAGCTGAGGCACGAGGAATCAGTTTTGATTTAAGCACGCTATCTGTTGAGCAGTAGAAGTGTTATTGTGAAGTACTTTAATAAAGGCCATTTTGTATTATTGAATAGTGGAGTTATTTATTCAACAGTTTAGAGAATCGAACGTTAGTAGAAGGTTGCAATAAGCGGAATGCCCTAAATTCGTACATATGTATATGATGGTCAGTATTTTTATTTTTTTATTTTGCCGAGTCTTTTGATGGGCAGCGGTTTGTCAAGCGTCACGATCTGAGACTGCTCAGCTACAGAAGAAATTCCATCAGCCAAGCGTAAACTTAAAGAGAACAGAAGCAAACGTATTATACATTAATTAAGAGAGGTGCGAACAATCTTTTTTATAGAAAAAAATAAGGAAGGAAGGTTAAGTTCGGGTGTAACCGAACATTACATACTCAGTTGAGAGCTATGGTGACAACATAAGGGAAAATAACCATGTAGGAAAATGAACCTAGGATAACCCTGGAATGTGTTGTTTGTACGATATGGGTATCAAATGAAAGGTGTTAATGAGTTTTTTATGAGGGGAGTGGGCCTTAGTTCTATAGGTGGACGCCATTTAGGGATATAGCCATAAAGGTGGATCAGGGTTGACTCTAGAATGTGTTTGTACAATATGGGTATCAAAGAAAGGTGTTAATGAGTATTTTAAAAGGGAGTAATCCTTAGTTCCATAGGTGGACGCCGTTTCGAGATATCGCCACAAAGGTGGACCAGGGGTGACCCTAGAATTGTTTGTACAATATGGGTATCAAAAGAAAGGTGGTAATGAGTATTTTAAAAGGGAGTAGTCCTTAGTTCATAGGTGGACGCCGTTTTCGAGATATCGCCACAAAGGTAGACCAGGGTGACCCTAGAATTTGTCTGTACAATATTGGGCATTAAAAGAAAGGTGTTAATGAGTATTTTTAAAAGGTGAGTAATCCTTAGTGTCCATAGGTGGACACGTTTCGAGATATCGCCATAAAGATGGAGACAGGTGACCCTAGATGGTTTGTACAATATGGGTAGTCAAAATAAGGTGTTAATGAGTATTTTAAAAGTGAGTAATCCTTAGTTCCATAGGTGGACGCCGTTCGAGATACCGCCATAAAGGTGGACAGGGGTGACTCTAGAATTTCGTTTGTGCAATATGGGTATCAAACGAAAGGTGTTAATGAGTATTTTAAAAGGGAGGGGTGGAATGCGATGTATGACGGTGTGCTAAAAATCGAACTTTCCCAAAGTATGCATATTAAAAACAAAAAATTTATGTAAGGCGCGATAACCTCCGAAGAGATCTAAGGCCGAGCTTCTCTTCCAATTTGCGTCGTGCTCCTCTTGATTTTCGCTACAAATTGGCCGGACGGGACCTACATGTTTTATGCCGACCCCGAACGGCATCTGCAAGGCAGATGAGTTTTCACTGAGAGCTTTTCATGGCAGAAATACACCCGGAGCGCTTGCCAAACACTGCCGAGGGGCGACCCCGCTTAGAAAAATTTTCTTCTAATTGAGAAACCTTGTTTCTCTAATTTTGATGTTGCTTTGCCCGGGGTGTGAACCCAGGGCATACGGTGTGGTAGGCGGAGCACGCTACCATCACACCATGGTGGCCGCCATGCATATTATCGGCAGATGATATTGTCATAGTAGCAGTGGCCAAGATTCTGGATCTGCTCCAAGCAAGTAAAGACGCCGTAGGAAAAGTAAAGGTATTTGTGACGAACATGGGGCTGGAGATGGCTAGAAGTGGTTTTGGTGAGCTAAAAGCGGACTGTGCGTGAGTTAGCCCTAACCATAGGAGACTATCAAAGTCAAAGCCATTTTTGAAATATTTAGGAGTAAAAATTGACTCAAAACTAACTATAAAGAAGCATTTCAGGACGGTAGGAGAAAAGTTTCTAGAGTTATATGAGCTCTTACGCGAATAATGTCCAACATCAGCGGCTAAGGCGAAGCTACCCGTCAGCTATTACCCAACGTAACCAGATCGATAGTATTATATATACAGATGGCAAGAATAGCGCAGAGTCACAAGTTAGGTGGGAAGAATGGAAGAAAGGGCGCTGGACCTTCATGTTAGTTGGGAATATAGCAGAATTGTACGAGCGTAAGTACGGCGAACTAAACTACCACCTCTTGTGGATATTCAGTGGCGGTTTCAAGGAGTATCTACTTAAGCGTAGGATAGAGGAGGATCCCTTCTGTCCACACTGTCACACCAAATTGGAAAAAGCAGAACACGGAATATTTCATTGCCCTCGTGTTCACGATGAAAGACAATCTGTACACAGAGTTTTTGTAGAGGAGCCTTCCATTGGGAATTTAGTATCCCCTAATGCGCAGAGACATACATTGTTGGACGAGTGATGCGCCCCAGCGGGTTAAGGGGCTTAGAATATACCCGCGGCAGGTATTTCAAGGGGTTGCCAGCACAATATATAGCTTATCCACCCAATTGGCAACCTATCCGTAGCGAATCCTGTTACTCTAACAGCCGAGACTCTGGCGACCCCAAGATCCTCATGGATCTAGGGGGTGGGAGCACGGAATGGCCTTGAAGGTTCCATGTGGTCATACTAAATTATCGCTACAACAACAACGCATGCATCAACATGCCGAAAGGGAAAGCAGAGAAATGCGCATGCCAATCAGTGGCGACTAAATCCCATTTCCTAACCGTAACGTTATGCCTAACGGCGGTACTGCGGGGTGTGTACTGTACTTACGCCTACGTCGACGCTTACTCCGCTATGCCGAGGGTGTGGACCTTCACATATATATATATATATATATATATATATATATATAATATAGCTGTGACCTTTCTTTGAATTATTTTAAATCAAATATAAATGTGACTTTCTTTGAATTAATTTTAAATCAAATGCTATTCAACCATCTAAAAAGCAAATTTACTCGTGTTGCATATTCAATTTATATTTGCATTTGGCCATAAGTGTATGTATGTATGTAAGTTAGTATGGGTATTATTGAATAACCCTCTGAAAAACCAGCATAGCAATGCCAAGCCAATTCAAATGAAATTTTTCAATTATGAGTAAACTCATTCATTTTTAGTTTGTTTTTTATTATTTACTTACTCGAAAACTTTAAAATCCGGTTTTTGTAAGCGAATTACGATAGCACTTGAAAGCTTACTCACCAAAATGTTTTGGTTTTAATTGATTGAATATTTACATATCTAGAAACTTTTTTTGACTCATTATGTATGCCTACATTACAGTGTCTCAAAAGAAAGCAAGAAAAAAATAATTAAAAAAAACTTCAAGTTAAACGGTTTTATTGAAAACAATACTTACATTAAGTAATAATACTAAAGGCTAGGAAATAATTAGGTAAGTCCTAGGTACTAGTCATCACACTCCTCATCAATCTAGGGTGTTGATCAGACAATTAAAAAAAAGCGTTGGTGCGTGAAATTTCTAAAATTGTGGGGCGTAGCATAACCTGATTAACGTTCAGTTGGTCTTATATATGACTATCAATAGAATTGATGACGAGTATGACTACTAGTACCTAGGACCTACCTAATTGTTTTCAAGTTTTTATACTCAGTTGAGCAGAGCTCACGGAGTATATTAAGTTTGATTGGATAACGGTTGGTTGTACATATATAAAGGAATCGAGATAGATATAGACTTCCATATATCAAAATAATCAGGATCGAAAAAAAATTTGATTGAGCCATGTCCGTCCGTCCGTCCGTCCGTCTGTTAACACGATAACTTGAGTAAATTTTGAGGTATCTTGATGAAATTTGGTATGTAGGTTCCTGAGCACTCATCTCAGATCGCTATTTAAAATGAACGATATCGGACTATAACCACGCCCACTTTTGCGATATCGAAAATTTCGAAAAACCGAAAAAGTGCGATAATTCATTACCAAATACAGATAAAGCGACGAAACTTGGTAACTGAGTTGAATTTGTGACGCAGAATAGAAAATTAGTAAAATTTTGGACAGTGAGCGTGGCACCGCCCACTTTTAAAAGAAGGTAATTTACAACTTTTGCAAGCTGTAATTTGTCATTCGTTGAAGATATCATGATGAAATTTGGCAGAGACGTTACTCCTATTACTATATGTACGCCTAATAAAAATTTAGCAAAATCGGAGAAGGACCACGCCCACTTTTAAAAAAATTTTTTTTAAAGTAAAATTTTGACAAAAAATTTAATATCTTTACAGTATATAAGTAAATTATGTCAACATTCAACTCCAGTAATGATATGGTGCAACAAAATACAAAAATAAAAGAAAATTTCAAAATGGGCGTGGCTCCGCCCTTTTTCATTTAATTTGTCTAGGATACTTTTAACGCCATAAGTCGAACAAAAATTAACCAATCCTTTTGAAATTTGGTAGGGGCATAGATTTTATGATATTAACTGTTTTCTGTGAAAACGGGCGAAATCGGTTGATGCCACGCCCAGTTTTTATACACAGTCGTTCGTCTGTCCTTCCGCATGGCCGTTAACACGATAACTTGAGCAAAAATCGACATATCTTTAAGGAACTTAGTTCACGTACTTACTTGAACTCACTTTATCTTGGTATGAAAAATGAAAGAAATCCGACAATGACCATGCCCACTTTTTCGATATCGAAAATTACGAAAAATGAAAAAAATGCCATATATCTATACCAAATAGGAAAAAAGGGATGAAACATGGTAATTGGATTGGTTTATTGACGCGAAATATAACTTTAGAACAAACTTTATAAAATGGTTGTGACACCTGCCATATTAAGTAGAAGAAAATGAAAAAGTTCTGCAGGGCGAAATAAAAAACCCTTAAAATCTTGACAGGTATTACATATATAAATAAATTAGCGGTATCCAACAGATGATGTTCTGGGTCACCCTGGTCCACATTTTGGTCGATATCTGGAAAACGCCTTCACATATACAACTACCACCACTCCCTTTTAAAACTCTCATTAATGCCTTTAATTTGATACCCATATCGTACAAACACATTCTAGAGTCACCCCTGGTCCACCTTTATGGCGATATCTCGAAAAGGCGTCCACCTATAGAACTAAGCCCCACGCCCTTTTAAAATACTCATTAACACCTTTCATTTGATACCCATATCGTACAAACATATTCTAAAGTCACCCCTGGTCCACCTTTTTGGCGATATCTCGAAAAGGCAAACACCTATAGAACGAAGGTCCACTCCCTTTTAAAAATACTCATTAACACCTTTCATTTGATACCCATATCGTACAAACAAAGTCTATAGTCACCCCTGGTCCACCTTTATTGCGATACCTCGAAAAGGCGTCCACCTATAGAACTAAGGCCCCCTCCCTTTTAAAATACTCATTAACACCTTTCGTTTGATACCCAAATTGCACAAACGAATTCTAGAGTCACCCCTGGTCCACCTTTATGGCGGTATCTCGAAACGGCGTCCACCCCTATGGATCTAAGGATTACTCACTTTTAAAATACTCATTAACACCTTTATTTTGATACCCATATTGTACAAACAAATTCTAGGGTCACCCCTGCTCCACCTTTATGGCGATATCTCGAAACGTTGTCCACCTATGGAACTAAGGATTACTCCCTTTTAAAATACTCATTAACACCTTTCTTTTGATGCCCATATTGTACAGACAAATTCTAGGGTCACCCCTGGTCTACCTTTGTGGCGATATCTCGAAACGGCGTCCACCTATGGAACTAAGGATTACTCCCTTTTAAAATACTCATTAGCACCTTTCTTTTGATACCCATATTGTACAAACAAATTCTAGGGTCACCCCTGGTCCACCTTTGTGGCGATATCTCGAAACGGCGGCCACCTATGGAACTAAGGATTACTCCCTTTTAAAATACTCATTAACACCTTTCTTTTGATACCCATATTGTACAAACACATTCTAGAGTCAACCCTGATCCACCTTTATGGCTATATCCTTAAATGGCGTCCACCTATAGAACTAAGGCCCACTCCCTCATAAAAAACTCATTAACACCTTTCATTTGATACCCATATCGTACAAACAACACATTCCAGGGTTATCCTAGGTTCATTTTCCTACATGGTTATTTTCCCTTATGTTGTCACCATAGCTCTCAACTGAGTATGTAATGTTCGGTTACACCCGAACTTAACCTTCCTTACTTGTTAGTCTTTATTTAATTGCCTATTATTTATCATTCTATTTAGTTCATTTAGTGACTCATTATTACAAGGACTCTTTCCTGACAATTTGTTACAATCTAAGTCCTGAATACATAATCCTACTAAAGACATTACTCGACTCTGCTCTGCTTGTCACTCCTCCAACTCCAAAATATTTGGATGTCACTTCTACCGGACTGTATGTAATATTTGTTCCAAATATGAGCCAAATCGGACCACAAATACGATTTTTTTACTATCTCAATCCTTGCGCCACCTAGCGGCGATTTT
This sequence comes from Eurosta solidaginis, assembly GCA_029619165.1. Taxonomy (NCBI): domain Eukaryota; kingdom Metazoa; phylum Arthropoda; class Insecta; order Diptera; family Tephritidae; genus Eurosta; species Eurosta solidaginis. The sequence goes on along the minus strand of JARSSU010030746.1, from coordinate 7,178 downwards.
TTTTCATATGTCGCTTTCTATTCATGTATGTATTATGTGTTCAAAATATGAGCCAAATCGGACCACAAATACGATTTTTTTGAATATCTCGATCCATGCGCCACCTAGCGGCAATTTTTTCTTATTATTGCATTGTCCTCGGGTTCTGAACTATTTCCAAGTTTCAAGGTTGTAGCTTATTGGGAAGTTACATGAATATTAATTACACAATTCGTTCGCAACGGCCGTGCAGCCGGCCTGTCAAGTCAAGCTAAATAAAACCGTTTAAAAAGAGGCAAATTTTATGCTGCTTTACAACGCTTTTCTACTTCTGCAGGGGAACGAGTGAAGTTTTGTATAACTCTATCAATTAAATATTCACATGAGTCACAAAAGTTATCGTGAAAAAATCAAGTCAGAGCTGTAAATAATAGATGTCGCATTTCACAGGTGGGGAGTCCTTAAAACTGCCAAAAAAAAATAAAATTTAGTAGGAAGCACAGTTTGCCCAGCTTTCGAAAAGAGTTATGTATTTCAGCCGAAGCGAGCAAATCGTTGATGAGCACTAAAAATTGCTCTCTCGCTACCTCATAATCGGAAGCAAAGGGCGTAGATTTAACCGAAGTTGGGAAATTAATGATTGTACTGCACCTTCTGTTATAGTTCGAATGGCTGAAATGTCAAATAAATAACTCAAATATTTAGCATAGTAAAATGTTATTTATTTACGACACTACTATGGTAGTAGCGCTTCACAATTAAATTACTCGCGTGCCTCATTTACAGCGTTTGAAAATCAAACTGATTGCCTCTCACTTGGACTGCGCTGCTTTTACACTCTCAGTTCGCCTCCTTCACCTATTTTTCCCAGTGTCCAGACCTTTTCTGGAACAGCCGTCTTGAACCGCTGCTCGACGTTTTATTGTTAAGGAGGGTAAAGTTATATTGTTGGACCCAAATTTTGGTTTCAGTTGGGATGTATGTTGAAGAAGGTTAGATTTGAAGCTAATTCCCTTCCAGTGCGATATCAAGGTAGGTCTCTTACTTGCATTCGGAGGATGTGGCTTTACTATACTGCTTTGCAAATTTACTAGGAAAAATCTAGGTCTAAGCAAAAGAACAGATGTGGTTAGAAGTTTTTGACCTTGGTATTACCGTTTGAAGTGGTGTGACTGAAAAAAGTCACATCATTTGATTTATACGGACCATCCTAATGTACATTTTTGCATAGATCGGTATTTGGTAGCTCAGCCCATTAGCACATAAAAATGCTCATAGCAATTATTATCCCATACATACAAAGATGGTATTTTGGTTTGTTAAGTGAAAACGAAATTTATTTTGAATAATGAATTTGTCTGATAATCTCATTTAGCCCCACAGAGTGAAAAAAGAATAGAAAATATGTAAATACTTTCGTTTTCAGCTCGCTAGCGAAATTGTGATGTTTACCCTGCAGTGAAGTCAATAAAAACTTATACAAATTTGTGGTTCAGAACTACGTCTAAAGTACTAAATATAAAATCGCCAGTGTGGGATTTTATGTTTCATATTCAACATATTGTGGCGAATATTAGGAATTTCGATACTTCACTATGCTTCCAGTAAATGACTGCACAACAACAGCGAAGCAAGCAGCCACACATACATGTAAATAGCAAAGCTAACTGCCCTGTTAGCAAATCTTGACTAAAAAGTGAAGAGGGCAATACCGAAGTGGTTTTTTTCAAGTCAATTTTAACCTGCAAAAGAGACACATACATAAACTGTTATCCAAAATCTTATAGTGGAATTGAAGAAAACATCACCAATATTGAGGGAGCGCACTCTCTTTGTGGAGGTGATTATATTTTGCCCGACTTTCTCACAAAATTAATGAGGTCTGCTGAATGGCTCCTAACCAAGGTTATATAGTCAAGTGTGTCTTACAGGGTAAGAGCGAAGAGAATATTTCACAATACATGCAGTCAGCAGCTAAGAGCGAAGATGACATTACTCACGCATATACGTGTATAAGCGAGGAATATATAAGCAAATATTCGAGAGGGCTGTTCGTGAAAATGCTGGCCCGTAGAGAAATAGGCAAACTGAGGCAGCTCAGAGTATAACAGCAGCGCAAGCTGAGAAATAATCAATCAGTTTGATTTTAACACGCTATCAGTGAAGTACGAGAGTAATCTAATTGTGAAGTACTACTACTACAGTAGTGTATATAAAGAACATTTTGCTTTACTGAATATTATTTCAGTTATTTATTCGACAATTCAGAGATTTGAACGATAACAGAAGCTGCAAAATAATCAAGCATTTTCATGAAATACGTAAGAATATATTTGATAAATATGCTATACATAATTTATTTTATTGCATAAAAAGGACAAAAAACGGTTCCTAGCAACAATAAGCTTCGAATATCAGTATGCCTTCTTTCCCTACACTATAAAGTCTTTTCCTTACGTAAACTCCATAACACATAGGCAAGCAAATTGGCACCAAGCGATTTTTTTTGCCATAGATTCAACTTAGTACATTTAAATAGTGACAAGGAACTTACATATTGTTACGAATATTAGCAAAACTAAGGGGTGCTGCTATCTCTAATATGTATCTACATAAACGAATCAATAATTGCGTCTACACATGTGTACGTATACGAGCAGCGGAGAACCAATGCACAAACACATGCATATATCTTATCTGAGTTGTCACAAGAGAGGGCAATAATTTGTGCAAGTATTACTCAAATGAGAAGTTATAAACGTAGTTGTGGCTGGCGATTTTGTAGCTGAAACAAACTACTAAGTTCTGGATATAAAAGCCTGGATGTATGCAATGAGAAATCAAAAAGTATAAAAGGCGCGACAGTAGAGGCGAAGAGGAGTTTCATTTGAGCTATCAATCAGTTTGGTTATTAAGCAAGCTATTCGTAGCAAAGTTTGAGTGTTATTGTGAAGTACTTTAATAAAGGCCATTTTGCATTATTAAATATTGGAGTTATTTATTCAACAGTTTAGTGATTCAAACTCAGCAGAAGATTGCAAATAAGGGGAATTGCAAGTAAAATCGTTACAATATATTTGAGTCAATGCATATTTAGCATGCCTAAGTCCTTCAGAGGGAAATTTTAGAGAATCCGAAATACTTATTGCCTGTACACACACGCACTGATGACAGGATTTCTACGCGGAAACACTCACCCTTATCGCGAATTTTATTTTCACAGTTTTTGTTCACTCTATCACAGAGGGGTGCCGAAACAATTTTTCGTTTTCGAAAATGATTTCACCCCCTATCGGCAACTCTTTGTTCGGGCGAAATGAATAGCGGGGAAATCCAAATTTATTCACTTATATTTTACAGGCGAACGAGAGGAAAACAAAATGTAAGTAATTTTTTGTTTTGAAATTTGATATTCTTATAATTATATGTACTTTATTATTAGGAGTAAATCAATAAGTAATGCACAATCGGAAAACTGCTTAACAAGATGATCGGGAAAAAGTGCCGGACTTGTGGAAACAGCTTGCTTTATTTTTAAATAGCCTTGGTCCACCTGTTAAGAGTGAAGCTGAGTGGAAAAAAGTAAAATTCCTATATTTCTAAGTATGTAAATTCTATTTTTTATGACAACGTATCTTTTTCTAGGTATGGAGTAACCAAAAAAGATGTGTACAAAAGAAGGCGTCTAAAAATGCAATTTATGCGAAGGGGACAGGAGGCGGGCCCAACCTCCTACAACTCCTAGTATTCTGAACTTTGAATACAAATCGTGTGCAGTTTGACGTTGCTCTTCTAAAGTCGGCCAAATTATCCATTGTGGCCAAAGCCACGGTTCCAAAATGTTCAGCACCTCTGAAAGTACCTCACTGAAACAAGATTGGCTGAGACCCACCTCATGGTCCTTTCCAACGACTTTTTGATGTCCTCAACCTGTGAAAAACAAGACATGTGCTAAACTTTACTATTGGTGGAACTCCAAATTTTTGCTTCAACGGTGGCAAGGAGTTGGTAAGAATATCTAGCAAATATTTGAATGCCGGCTTGTTTAGCATGTAGTTGAAAAAGAAGTTAACTTGTTATTCAAAAGTGCTGAAAATAATTTCTAACTTACAGTGAATCACTTAGCTCCAAAGGGTTAGAACTGTCCCTTAATTGCCTCCGAATCGCTTTCAAATTTATATTCTCCTCGCGCTCAATCAATACCAACCTAAGTGCAATACTAAACATTTTTTATCTCGATTTTTGCTGTATTTTACAAAATTTAGACAATTGCAAATAAATCATTTGTTGACTGCTAATTCACAATAGAGCATCAGCTCTTTCGAAGTGAACTTTTGTTCGCCCGAAATTGCCGATAGACAAAAAAGTGAAGGCGAACACTTTTCCGCGTGAACTTCGCAATAAGGGTGACTATGTGCGTACCCGCTGGCAGACCGATGCAGATATTAATGAAGTGGAACAATCGAAAAGGGGGTAAAACGTATTGTAACGTATTTAGGGAAATTCCGCTTATTTCAAACCTTCTGCTAACGTTCGAATCGCTAAACTGTTGAATAAACCACTCCAATATTCAGTATTGTAAACTGGTCTTTATTTAGTTTACTTTGGGAATAGTACTTCACAATTGTACTTCACAACCAATAGCGTGTTTAAATCAAAAGTGAGTAGTTATTACTTAGCTTGCGCTGCTTTTATACTCTCGGTTTACTCGTTCACCCTCTCCTAAGGTCTAGTAATTTCGCGAACTTCATGCCTGGTTACCAGCTATATACATGAATATTTGTATTTTGTAGCCATATGCATATGTATGTGTGAGTTACTTCGGCTGATGACTACATATTTGTATGTGTGAGATATCTCTTCGTCGCCTTCTACATAAGAGTGGCTGCTTTATTGTTGTTGTGCACTTATGTAGTAGCAGCTTAGTGATTCTAATATTCGTCACAGTATTAGAAGCAACGTGTAGAATTTCGATCTGGTTCGGAACCAACAAGAGTAACTGATATCAACTGCAAATTTTTACACTAGCTCGGAACTATTGAAAACAGTGGCGTAGTGAGGTTGTCTTGCACCCGGGGTGAACTATTTTTTGGCACAAGTTGGGAAGTGATTCTAACGGACTTTTAGCTTTAATTTCTTTTCTACAGCGAAGTAATATTTTGCAGTCACATATTCGAAATATAACAAGTTCTGTTCCATCGAAATCTGTATTATAAAATTCACCCAAGTTCTTGCAATTTCTTTCTAAGTCGTTATTATTATTGTTTAACAAATTTCCAACGTCTAAGAGAAATCCAAATCTAAAATTAAGGTAATTTAGTCGTGTAAATCTTATACGTATTTCTTGTTCGAGACGATCGATTAATAAGATTTCATACCAGAAATGAACGAATGTTATAAAACTAAATAAATAAAAAATAAATGTAAGGCGCGATAACCTCCGAAGAGATCTAAGGCCGAGCTTCTCTTCCAATTTGCGTCGTGCTGCTCTTGATTTTTCCCTACAAATTGGCCGGACGGGACCTACATGTTTTATGCCGACTCCGAACGGCATCTGCAAGGCAGATGAGTTTTCACTGAGAGCTTTTCATGGCAGAAATACAATCGGAGCGCTTGCCAGACACTGCCGAGGGGCGACCCCGCTTAGAAAAATTTTCTTCTAATTGAAAAATCTTATTTCTAAAATTTTGATGTTGCTTTGCCCGGGAGTTGAACCCAGGGCATACGGTGTGATAGGCGGAGCACGCTACCATCACACCACGGTGGCCGCATTATAAAACTAAAATTTAGTATATTTTGAAACAGAACTTCGCTTCGCTTCTGGTGTCACTTGTGGTGTTAGTGTCCTCTGCTAATTGTTCGAAGTGTTTTACTACATTCTCTAGCCCATCGACGATAGCGCTAACCGCTTGTATTCTGGCGCTCCATCGTGTTTCAGATTCACGTTTGACACTTTTTGTTAAAGCATTTTTTAATAATTCCCATCGTAACGTTGAACGTGAAAAAAAGATATGTATATTAACCTGGGTCGATTTGTATGGACGCAAGTTAACCGATATCACGCCATCGATTTTAAAAAAATATTTTTTTTTCAAAAAAACTGTTGTAAAAAGGTTGGCGATAACAGTTTTTTGAAAAAAAAACAATATTTTTGGGTTTTAGGGAGTATTTTGGTCGAAAAATTGATTCTTTCTCCATTTTTTTTCGCAGGCTCGAAAATTATTTTTTTGGGTATGCGTATTGGAACTTTTTTTCCTGAGCCCAAATCCTATCGAAAAATCGATGGCGCGATATTGGTTAATAAATCGACCCAGTATAATGTATATGCTTTGAATTATTCCACAACCTGTCGCAAGTGTTCCGGATATATGCATGCATTTTTTAGTATTCCAAATTTTTTCCAGAAATCAGTTATAGAAAAAATAAAAATTATCCAGGAAGTTCTGCCTTGAGGCAAGCTCCCGCCTGTGAGTAGCGCCCGGGGCAAGATACCGTCCAATACCGTGATCCAAAAAGTATCAATTAACCAACTAATGCTAAGGTGGACATTTTTATCTAGTTCAGAACTACAAAAAAGGTTATGCAGCGGGGATAACTTTGCCATGTTAAATTCGCCAGTTGAAAGCAACTAAAAGAGATAAAAGATGCACTAGAGATGTTCCCTACACGGCAGAATCTCTAGCGTACTGTGACGAATATTCACATCACTAAGTAGCCACTTGTATGTACGTAAACAAATCAATCATCATGTACACACATCCATACAAGGCAGCAGAGAGATACAAACGCATGTCATCATCAGCCGAAGTAGTACTCAAATATACACACGCATATGGATACAAACTTCAAATATACATGTATATGGCTGGTAACCAAGCATGAAGTTCACGAAATTACTAGACCTTAGGATAAATGGGTGAACGAGGAAACCGAGTGTATAAAAGCAGAGCAAGCTGAGTAGTTAGTAATCAGTTTGATTTAAACACGCTATCAGTTGCGAAGTGAAGTATAATTGTACTACTCCCAAAGTTATCTAATAAAGCCCATTTTGCATTACTGGATATTGGAGTTATTTATCCGACAATTTAGCGATTCGAACTTTTGCAGAAGGTGTAAAATAAGCGATGTTTCCCTAAATTCGTTACAGTACTGTGCGAAAGAGCCCACGATTGAGGAAAAAAATTGTCTTCTCTCCAAAA